>OX328132.1:388581-653581 GCA_946811695.1 Gonocerus acuteangulatus
CAACTAAAACTTTAAACCCCTCTAAAAATACTTAAAAATTTGAATATCAAAAAATCCTTTCTTAGCGAGCGCCTACGTTATATAGGGAGTGTCCATGCAAAATTTCAAAATTTTCTGTCGAGCGGTTTGGGCTGGGGGATGATAGATGAGTGAGTGGTATTTGACAAATATATATATATATATATATATATATATATATATATATATATATATATATACATATATATATATATATATATTCATTCTACGTTGAAAATGTGAAACTTTTATTAAATGTAAAATTGTATACCTCTTATTTACATTTGAAGTGACTCGGGTGAAGTTTTGTTTAAACTTCAAATTTGCGTATTGTCCTTGAAATTGGATTCTCAGTTGAAACTTTTGTCTGTTTGATTTAATTAATTAAAAAAAAAATATAGTTTAAATAATTTACCTTTTGATTTCTAACTGCTATTAAAGAATAATATGAAAAACAGGTTTCATATGTTTCAAGAGAGAACCTATATCTGTGAAAAAATATACCTCTTCCATTGAAAAAAAAAAAAAAAAAATGGATTTCATATCTGAATAGCCCAATTCCTGCAAGTTGATTTGACGGTAACTCTTTAGAGCATTCTCTATTTCCATATAAAGACAAGAGGAGGTTTCATCATGATTCTCTGATGGACTTGTTTCATTTATTTCATAGGATAAATGACTCCATCTAGTTCTAGGACCTCTGGACCAGTCATGGAAGTTGTATGAATTTAGACTTCCTTTTCGAGGCCCCAGATTATGTAGAGTTTAATTTATTATTATTTTGTTTTTGTTGAAAGTAGCAGATGTTATAATCTTCATCAGAAAATAATTGTACCTATTTTTTTAGTCATAATTTCCAAAGGATCGTTTCAATGTTAAATTGATTCTTTAATGACAGTTTATGGAATTTTTTTATATATAAAATAATTCTTATTAAAAGCCAAAAATATTGATTTTTTTCTTGCCTTGTGAAATTCTTCCTTGGGATTCCTAGAAAGGCAGTTAGTCTTACGGTTGTAAACGTTTCCTTTAATTTCCGCTATAGTTATGGCTCGGTAGTAAAGTAATTTTTCGGATATGTCTTTTTCTTTCATGAATTACATGATTTCATTTTCTTCAACAATGAATATAGGCTACATTTGCATATTCTAAAATCATGTATGCGGGATCTATTAATTAATTATTAATTATTAAGTATTGTGGGAACGTTTTCTAAAACGTTGTTGTAATTCTTATCGATCCTATCTACAAGGTAATAAAAATTACCCTCATTAAAATTATAATATTTATACGAAATTATTTAAGTATATATGAGACGCCAAATGTTTATAGGAAGCTTTTTATTTTGTCCTGCTATATTTAGAATATATTCGTTCAATTTCAACTCTTCACCACAGCAGAGATTTTCAAACAAATTGAAATCTTGCGGTTCCGATTTAACATGAATGGGCAATTATATTTGGGCAACAAAGACGAACAAAGTAAATCCCCAATGAAAACAAGTGGAGCAGGGCAGACAAGCGAATACATATAGTCCTGTATAGTCTGATGGACAGGTTCTACAAGGAGGTGGGGACAATTCTCCCAGTTGGCCTCATTTCGGCTTCCTTGGTGAAGTGAGTCCACCTTGAGAGATGCTCGTCCCATAGCTGAAAAATTCTTTACTGCCTGAACGGATCCCGTCCCATAACAGGAATATACGTCTTTTCATGGAATGGAGATAGTTTCCTAAGATTAATGCTAGCATGATTGTATTTTAAAACATGTGCATTTAATCAGAAAAAAGGGCTCTTTGATTTTTATGCGGTTAAAATTGATCAATGCAATTAAGCTGAAGTCATAAGGAACACAGGTAAGGTTCTTGTAAATGTTCAAAACAACTAACAAACAAAAGGTTGTAAAGGATTCTTTATAGTTTAACCTAATGGGTATTGTCTACATTTCTTAGGGTGGGATTACACTAGGATAGTTATTGCAGGATATTTATATCAGAGAGAAATTGCGACTAATGGAAACCATGTAAAATTTATCTCTGACATAAATTCTATATGGTTTACACTAGTCAGAATTTCTCTCTGATATAAATATCCTGCAATAACTATCCTAGTGTAAACCCACCCTAAGAAATGTAGACAATACCCATTAGGTTAAACTATAAAGAATCCTTTACAACCTTTTGTTTGTTAGTTGTTTTGAACATTTACAAGAACCTTACCTGTGTTCCTTTTGACTTCAGCTTAATTGCATTGATCAATTTTAACCGCATAAAAATCAAAGAGCCCTTTTTTCTGATTAAATGCACATGTTTTAAAATACAATCATGCTAGAGAATTTAAACATTTTATATTACAAATATTTTTTTTTTTGTAAAAAGTATTTCGCCCAGCTGGATTTGATGCCGGAATCAACTAACTTGCGTTGGCAATTACGCAACAAGGCCTCATGCTACAGCATAGGACGTTAATTCATTAATATAGATATTATATAATAGAGCCATATATATATATATATATATTATTTATTATATATATATATATATATATATATATATATATATATATATATACAGTGCTGTGAAAAAATATAGACTTAAGGGAAAAATGTACTTTTTGAATTGATCTAAGTCATTTATTTTGAACTTCGGCTAACAAGAGATATTATTTAATGTTTACCTAAATGATTTGTAACAATTTTGATAAAAAAAATAATGATATTGTTAGGATTTCCTTCATTTTATACAAAATAACCAAAAACAACCTGTGAAAAAGTATAAACTCAAACATTTTCTGACTCCTTAATGAGTAAATTCTTTTTAATAATGACATCTTCTGCCATGTTTCTTAATCACCACCAAGAGTCCTCTGAGGACATTTCATATTAAATTAATTTAAGTGCTCTTTGGTATGTTTTCCCAAGCTTGTGTTATCCTTTCTTTGAGCTCGTCAATATTTTGGATTTCTTGCTTGATAAAGTCATAGGCTTCTCTTGCTATAATTCTCCACCAATTTTCTATCGGATTAAGATCCGGACTACGGACTGGCCAATCTAAAATGTTCATTCCCAAATCCTAAAAGCATTAGTTTGAAGCGCACGTAGCATGAATCCGCGGGTTTTTCTCTTGAGAAATGATTATTTCTTCTTCCAACATCGTAATAAACGACAAAAGGAACTCTCCCAAATCATTTTCAGAACTATTTTCTTCATTTTTCCAGAAATGAATGCAATTTGAGTTTTTCCCTTTTCATTAAACGCAGTTCATACCCATGATTTCGCTCCTTCAATACGACCTTCTTGATTTTGTTTTTATTTCTAAAGTCATGCCAGTTACAATTTGAACCATCAATTTTAAGTTTTTTTTCGTCAGTAAAAATAACTCAAGACCATTTTTTGGCTATTTTGAATACGATTTTTAGGGAACTTCAGTTGTTACTGCAAATGATGTTTCTTGAGCTGTGTTTTTCGCATTACCTTACAATATTTCAAGAACTATGATTCCATTATCCACTTCCTCATCAAGCTAGCATCAAATGCTAAATTAAATCGACCCAAAATCAGTGCAAAGGACTCTCCTGTTTTTGAGATTTTTCTCGAAACAGCCCTTTCACTTGCTTCAAAAAATGGGGAGGACTTACATTTCTTTTATTTTTTCCGTAATTGTCTTGGCTACAACTTAAAAGTTATTGGCCACTCCTTGGGGGGGGGGGGGGTTGCTCACGAACAATTTGTCTCTGGGTCAACCCACTTCTTCTTAGGTCCATAATTCTTTGTTTCTCCTCTTCCGTGAGTTGACTTCCATGCAGCATTATTTAAAAAAAAAAAAAGAAATAGTAATTCACAGGAATCGCCACTGCATAAAAAACAATCCCATGGACTCTCTCTTCAACAGTTAGAAGAAAACTGAGGTGGTAAAAATCCATTAGTACATTGAGTTTAGACTTCTTCACAGCGTTAACATCTTTTTTTGACGAAATCTGATTACCGTAAATTATCAAACAAATCAAAGGCCATTTAAAGCTTATTGGCAATCTAATAACATAGAAACCAATCACAGAAAAATATTGTGTAATGAAGTCACATATAAATTTAATAAATACTTTGATTTTATAAGTTGAGTTTATAATTTTTACCAGGACTGTATATATATATATATATATATATATATATATATATAAAGCTGGACGATTTTTCTGTCTTATAAGGCTCTAGAGTAGGCACACCACGGTCTTAAAAATGTGGCTGCTACCATGAAGGTGACAACCGGATATTTAAAAAATTTCGATTTTGTAAACCTGCTTTTGTATTAAATATCTTAATTTTCCTTATCCTTAATTAAATGTCTTCTCATACAAAACCTATTCCATTGCAGGAAGAAGTGAAGACCAAAAAAAACTACACATTCGGAGAAGTGCACCAGAAGGCTTCGGGTGTGGCTGCTAAGGTCCAACAGTTAGGCTTACAAAGTGGAAAAATTGTTGTGGTTATGAGCAATGTATGTTGTGAAGCCCTCATTACAATATTGGGAACCTGGATATCTGGTTATGCCTCCTGTTGTATTAACCCTTTACTACCCTTAAGTGAGTAATATATCCATTAAAGCATTTTAACTATTCATAAATGATTAATTTACATTTTTTTAGTGAATACGTGGATCTAGAGTTTTAGCCATGAAAGGATAAGGTAACAGTAATGTCCAAAATAAAAATGTTCTTGTTCGCATATATATTAAAGTATTATTATTATTATTTTCTTCCTATATAAATGTGTGTGTATATATATATATATACATATATATATATATATATATATATATATATATATATATATATATATATATATAGCATTTCCAAGTCTATTTGAACCTTTTCCAAGTCAACTTTAACCTTTTCCAATTCAAATGCCACCCTTTCCAAATCAAATGTCACCCTTTCCAATTCAAATGTATCCCTTTCCAATTCAAATGTAACCCTTTCCAAATCAGTTGAAACCCTTTCCAAAACAAATGTAACGATTTACAACTCAATTGTCACCCTAATTATTTCAATTGTAACCGTTTCCATTTCATTGTCACCCTTGAAATTTTTTGCAAATTGACCGTAATGGAGAATGGGCGAATTGAGGGCGAATATTGAAAATATTAAAAAAAAAAAAAAAAAAAAAAAAAAAAAATCGATCTCGCTAGTGACCTAAATGTCTGTGCGTCGTTCACACGTTAACTGCGGTGCATGCCCCCGGGGGCAAGCACCGTATATACCCTTAGGTAAAACTGAAGTTGAGCGTCCTCAAAACCGATTTCTTTCACATTTTGTACAATAACGTATTTTGATGCACTAAACACGAATCCGTCAAAAAAAAGTTCGCTTTCAACTAGGAAAACGATAGTGCTTAATAACTTCTTTCCTAGTTGAAAGCGAACTTTTTTTTTTAACGGATTCGTGTTTAGTGCATCAAAATACGTTATTGTACAAAATTTGAAAGAAATCGGTTTTGAGGACGCTCAACTTCAGTTTTACCTAAAGGGTATATACGGTGCATGCCCCGGGGGGGGGGGGGGGTGTTAAAGACGCACAGACATTTAGGTCACTAGCGAGATCGATTTTTTTAACGACGCACAGACATTTAGGTCACTAGCGAGATCGATTTTTTTTTTTAAATAAAAATATTTTCATGATTTATCCCGTTGAGTTTTGAGGCCCTCAATTCGCCCATTCCCCATTACGGTCAATTTGCAAAACATTTCAATGGTGACAATTGAAATGGAAATGGTTACAATTAAAATAAAAAGGGTGACAATTGAGTTGTAAAGCGTTAATTTTGTTTTGGAAAGGGTTTCAATTGATTTGGAAAGGGTTACATTTGAATTGGGAAGGGTTACATTTGAATTGGAAAGGGTGACATTTGATTTGGAAAAGGTTACAGTTGACTTGGAAAAGCTATATATATATACTTTTCAGTCATAACCCAGTTAGTTTTATTTATAGCCCAATTTTATACTGCCTAATGCATTTTGAGTCTTTGAATGTAAGGTGTATTAATAATAGCGGATCCAGTAAAATGTTTTTTTGCAACGAGACATGCTATATATTTTTAAAAGCGAAGACAAGAAGACCATTTATCCTGAATATTTGCGAAGTATTCAGAAAAAAATCGTATGTTTTTTTATGATTACTGCTTTGTTGAGAAATGTGATCGGATCGCGTAATAGCGTTTTTTTCAGGCTATACACATACATTCTCGCAATTTATCACATAAATGCAATGATTGAAATTGAGTAATTGGTCATGAAGTCATGTGCTATCAAGTGGTAATCTGGATTGAAGGGTAGACATCTGGCTTGAATCTTCTCCGATGACAGCGATACGTAGACAAGCCTTAAGAATCTACGTATCAAGATGTTCACGTAGACTCTTACGTATGCAAATAAACCTTTACACTTTCCTCCCTGGAGTGTAAGGAACTTAAAAATTGACTTAGCAATAAGACATTTGAATAAAAACAACCGAATTGATTTTACATTTTACAAGCCCATGGACAATTCAAAGCCGAGAGATTTGCGTCTGAATAGCTTGGTGATCATACGCTTGACATTGGAAGGATATGTGGGTTTAGGAGGGAAGGATAATGGAAGGGGAGATTCAGGGAATTCGATTATTTTTGAATAAAGGGTTAGATCATTGTAACAATGTTCAGGATTCAAGAATGTTCCCTTTTCTTCATCGAAAGGGCCCAAGAGCCATCATCAAGACAGAGGGAAGAAGAAATACGATGGTACTTGAAGATTTTTCTCGTTGTTTCCTAGAGGGTGTTATCATAAGGCTAGAGAGGAGAGAGTTAGAGGATTCGGAGGGAAAGGAATAGAAACGTAGCTTCACAAGTCTACAGAGGTTGCAGTCCAGTCACCTAACACAAAAAGTCCGTCACGCAGGAGCTGCATAACTAAGCACTTTCCTCAGAATTTGGGTAGTGTAGACTGCTTTCCAGAACAATTTGCTTAAAATATCCTACATAAATAAAATAAAAACATGAATAGTTCTCTTTTAATTTTGTAATGAGTAACTGATAAATTATTAATTTGCTTCCAGAGTTATGTTTACACATAGTACCTACTGCACTACGTAATAAATACAAAAAACCTCATATTATCGTATTTTGATCTAACGCAGGAACCGGATACAGTCCCTCTAGCGCTCCTTGCGGCGCCTTTGTGAACCTATGTCTGGCTGCCTTTTCTATTGAAATATATTACAAAGTAAACCCCCCGATTCATCTCATTTTTACAACACTTCTTTCTCATGAGTTACCCACGACGTATACCGCGTTTCGTTACAATAAAGCAGAAATTACGACCAGTATGAGTATATTAGTAATTTGGGTCCGGAGTAAACCCCCCCCCCTCCTAAAGAACCGATTTAGTTTATTTTTACAACACATATTTACCTGTAGATTACCACTACGAATAAAGAGTTTCGTCGAAATATACCAAAAATCATGGTTGGTAGTGGCGAATTGGTATTGTGGGTCTGGAGTAAACCCCCCCCCTCCTAATGAACCGATTTAGTTTATTTTTACAACACATATTTACCTGTAGATTACCACTATGAATACCGAGTTTCGTCGAAATATACCAAAAATCATGGCTGGTAGTGGCGAATTGGTATTGTCGGTCCGGAGTAAACCCCCCCTCCTTATGAACTGATTTAGTTCATTTTTATATCTCACTTTTCTCTCTATATTACTACTACGAATACCAAGTTTCGTTGAAATATAACAAATATTACGGCTGAAATGGTCAAATTAGTGTTTTGGGCTCGGGGTAAACCCCCCCTTCCGGTGGACCGATTTTGGTGGTTAACGAACTCGTTCAATCGTTTGCTAATTGAATGCTATATACCAAGTTTCGTGGCGAAAAAAACAAAAACTCTGGCCGCTATCGTGTTAACAGACATATATATATATATATATATATATATATATATATATATATATATATATATATATATATATTATATATATATATATATACTATATATATATATATATATATAGATATATATAAATTTTAACGGGGGTCATTTTCGCTGTCTACTAGGTAGGATCGATAAAGATTTGAAGAAATTTTTCAAAAATTCCGTCATGAGTCCAACCTCAATAGCTACTTTCCTTCGGAGGAAAGTGCTAAAAAGGGGCAAAGGTCGGAAAAAAAACGCGTAACGCTAATTTCTGGGGGTGTTGTTGGGGACCACCCCAGTAGCGTGTACCCAATTTGTCAGCTTCGAAAGACCTCTGCTAACTGCGCAACAGTCGAAAAACATTAAAATTTTTGGACATTTTTTTGTTTTTTGCTTATCGGTCCTTAACCGTGCATCTATGTAATTATAAAATAAGATGTATTACTTTAATTGTAATGCAGGCAGTATCGACAGATGGCACCTGTAGAATGTAAATCCCACAGTATAGGGTTACTATATTGTGGAAAAAAAAAAAACAAAAAAAAACGTGCATCTTTCAACAATTTGTATTCTTTGTTTTTTTAAAGAAGATAAAATTTAAAAACTTTTGGTACTAAAACAAACTTTTTAGGTAGAATAACTTCCGAGATACAGATCTTCAAACTTTGGCTACTTTTCCCAAAAAGTGCACAATTTAACTATCTGGCGTGTTTGGAGGGATATGCAGGCCGAAATAATCATCTTACAAAATACTGTTATGTTATAGCAAATTTTATTAGCTTCAATTGAAGTGCAATTTGAAGTGTATAGGCCCATTGAGTCTCTAGTTATCTTTAAAAAACAAACAACGTCCTTCTTGGGACTGACTGAGCCTGGCGAATAGCACGAACCATTACTGCACCTTTCAAACATTTCTTTCTATGTTTTATTACTTTTTGAGTGGACTGGGGGTTGAGGAGGGGGTAGATTGGGGGGGGGGGGGTGATATGTGTTAGTGGGGGGGATTAAAAAACCCACCATTACTAGAGGGGTCGGTTCCCCTGTGACCCATATTTTAAATTGATTGTTTAGGGTGATGTCATTTAAAAACATAATTACAAACACTAATAGTTATCGAAATACTTGTCGTTTATTAAAATAATACAATACTTATCAAATATAACTAGTCACCCACTGGGCCATAGATTGCATTATTTGCAATTAATAAAAGCCTTAAGTTTTTTATTTTTCCTTATTAAATAAAAACTTACAAAAATTTGAATTTTGTAAACGTTCTCATTTTCACATCTTCAACTTCAATTCAGTACCTACTATTCTTTTTAAAGAAACTTTTATGTAATTTTGATAAGTATTGTATTATTTTAATAAACGACAAGTATTTCGATAACTATTAGTGTTTGTAATTATTTTTTTAAATAACATCACCCTAAACAATCAATTTAAAATATGGGTCACAGGGGAACCGACCCCTCTAGTAATGGTGGGTTTTTTAATCCCCCCCCCACTACCACATATCCCCCCCCCCCCAATCTACCCCCTCCTCAACCCCCAGTCCACTCAAAAAGTAATAAAACATAGAAAGAAATGTTTGAAACGTGCAGTAATGGTTCGTGCTATTCGCCAGGCTCAGTCAGTCCCAAGAAGGACGTTGTTTGTTTTTTAAAGATAACTAGAGACTCAATGGGCCTATAGACTTCAAATTGCACTTCAATTGAAGCTAATAAAATTTGCTATAACTTCCATTCTCATGAGTATTTTGTAAGATGGTTATTTCGGCCTGCATATCCCTCCAAACACGCCTGATAGTTAAATTGTGAACTTTTTGGCAAAAGTAGCCAAATTTTGAAGATCTGTACCTCGAAAGTTATTCTACCTAAAAAGTTTGTTTTAGTGCCAACATTTTTTCAATTTTATCTACTTTAAAAAAGCAAAGAATACAAATTGTTGAAAGATGCACGTTTTTCCCCCACAATATAGCAAAAGCTATAAGCAAAAAACAAAAAAATGTCCAAACATTTTAATGTTTTTCGACTGTTGCGCTGTTAGCACAGGTCTTTCGAAGCTGACAAATTGGGTACACACTACTGGGGTGGTCCAGAACAACACCCCCAAAAATCAGCGTTACGCTTTTTTTTGGGACCTCGATGTCTTAGGTGACCTGACTATTGTAAGAACGGCGGGCATCAGGATGACGAGTTCTTTCCCACAAGGATTGAACTTTTCGCTTTTCATCAATAAGCTGGGGTATGGCTTTAGGAGGCGAAGGGATTCTTGACGGTTTTTATTCTTAATGAATTCCCTCGAATCGACCAGTCTTATACATTTTCTACTTTTGGAAGTATAAAAGTATACACAGAGTTCGCAAAACCTTCCTTATAAAGAAAAAAAAATCTGATTCGAAAGGAATGCTTCATCTTAGCGTATTCCATGATTTGATTTGGAAAGCCTAGAAAAAATCCTCATACTTTACTCTGGACTTCATCATGAAAGAAATTTTTTTTCCCCAAAACATTTTATTTAACGTTTGTTTCAGATGAAATACAGGACCTTGTTAAGGTTTGCAAGAGCGATGTCGTGTTCGTCGGCGAGGAGTACCTCGAAGTTGTGGAAGGAGCGTTGAGCGAACTAGATTGGCCAATTACTATTATTTCTCCCAACGGAAAGGAGCCTGTCCTTGATTTCTGGGACTGCGTCCACGCTGATGAGTTGATCACCAAAGTCGACCAGCCTCTTGGCAAGGACCATCCTTTCGCTATAATGTTCACCAGCGGAACTACTGGGAAGCCCAAAGGAGTCATCAGTAGGGACGAAGTCCTCAAGTTCAATGCCAATGTGTACGTATATAAATATATATATATATATATATATATATATATATATATATATATAAAACACCGAACAAAGAACTGTTTCATCAAAGCACGTTTCCATAAAGTCTTATCGCTATTGTCATTAAAAAGCTTTGGAATGAAAAAGTTAATAAAAATGTGAAAATCTTAAATGCCTGCTCCAATCCCGAAAAAATGCGATATTTTCGATGCCCCACGATACTACTGCCACAGATTTGTCCAATTCGGTTATTTTCTTTAACGATACAGCATGATATATAATCCCCCAAACAATAACGTTGAAAAAAAGAGACCAAGTTCCAAGTCACTCATAAAGAGTTTGCCTATGAACGTTTAAAAATATTATAGTATTGGGCCAAGTTTTAGGCTCTTAATTCCTTGTCAAGAACTTAATAATACCCTCTCACTTAATTGTGAAATTCCAACTTGGCTAGTTTTCGTTAACTGATGGCCACTATAAGGCTCTTAGGGTAAGGATTCAGGATTATTGTAAACTCTTTGTTCATTTAAAACGATCGAGTTTGTATGTACTTTATGTAAGTTAACACGGCCACGGTCATATGTAAGTTAACGACAATTTGATACCCCACATGATGACTTCCGGAAGCGATGATGAGTTTCCGAAGGAACAACAGATACAAACGGGCACCCTCCCTGTGACCAGAGATACAAACGGGCACCCTCCCTGTGACCAGAGATACAAACGGGCACCCTCCCTGTGACCAGAGATACAAACGGGCACCCTCCCTGTGACCAGAGATACAAACGGGCACCCTCCCTGTGACCAGAGATACAAACGGGCACCCTCCCTGTGACCAGAGATACAAACGGGCACCCTCCCTGTGACCAGAGATACAAACGGGCACCCTCCCTGTGACCAGAGTCAGTCACAACGTTTCAGGAATTTTCGATTTTTGACTTTAGTAACACCCTAATGACTATCATCCTGCAAAATGTCGAGTCTCTAGCTTTTTGGGAAGTCCCTAATAATTTTGATGAATGAGTCGTATAACTTCCGATTTTCCATCGCCTATATTTCAGAAACGCTTTAATGCAAAATTATAAAACTTTTAAATTTTCGTCACATCTTTTAGTGCAATACCTGTGTAAAATGTCAAAAGTTTATCTTTAACTGGTTCAAAGTTATGAAGGGGTAAAAATTGGGTCCAATACTTCGTGTAATTTACACTCAGTTTGCGTAGGCCTGACTTTGGCCTGGCGTGCTACCGTGCACCTGGATTTAGCATAAGAAACAACATACCATGTTCTTTCACCTGCAGACTGCACCATACAGGATATCGTTTTTTCCAAAAAAATATGCTTATCAAATAGTAGCGTTCTTTGCGTTGATACGATTTGAGCTGCATCTTTAATACGTACTTCAATGAGAAAAAACGAATGAAACCAATTAAATTGCGATATCTGTAAGTATTTTTGAGAAGAATGAAAAAAAAAAAAAGCCTCGATTTCTGGCTTGGGGGTTTGAGAAAAAAACGGATTTGGTTGAACATTGTTTCGCAAGATTCATATTCATTCAGGCTATCATGTGTATATTTTAGGTTCGAGAATGTTTTACAAAAAAAAATACATACGGATGTAAGTAGTAATTTTGTTGTTTTTTCTATATTTTCTTAAATTTCTCATAAACCATTGTAGAAATGTCCCACAAAATGTGTTTAGACTTAAATTTCAATGAGATGATCTTCGTAAGAGAAAACGGTGTTTGAGGTGTTGGTTTCACTCCGTTGAGGTTGGAAATTATATTTTAATATTCCCCCCAGTTAAGAGGTTCCTCATTAATATGGGGAAATATTGGGTGTAGTTGAACCATTGAGGATGAAATATAACAAAAGTAGACTTTTTATTCATCTTAAGTCGAAAGAATTAAGATAAAACCTTATTGAAATTATTAAAATCTCTATGGACTTTCTGGATAAACTGTTTTTTTTTTTATCAGTTAATATAAACCACACAAGTACATTCATTACTGATTATGTGATGTTACCTTGTTTTCAGACAATCTCTTAAGCAGTCGTACATTAATAAAAAAGACCGAGTCGCAGGAACTGCGTCATCTTAGCGCGGTTCCATTCATATCCCTAGTGTCATTTTGTAGACTTAGAATAGAAACAGTTATTAATTTGTTTAGATCATTCCTAATGTAAACAAAAATTCAAAAAAACAAAAACAAAAAAAAAGATTGTCGGCTAGGGATGAAACATCCAGAGCGGAAATTACTCTTTCCGCCGTCCCAAGTTTCGGTCTACGAAGACTCTACTACGAATATGTTTCTAATTTACTTAACTTGCATTACTAACATATCCAATTTACTTTTAAATGCAATTAAACAAAATAAAATTGTACAAGAAAATGAGAAAGTAGTGTTATTTTTTAATGAACTACGGCCACATACAGCCACAAAATATAATTAAATTTCTAGTATAGCATTCAGCTGCGTGACTTCCTACAGGTAAAGTAACTGTCACCTGTCCTAGGATGCATCTGGATTTATTAAGTGCAATAAAAGCCTACCTAAAGCCTGCCTATTACCTCGACCCGGACAGATGTCTGACTCAACACGGAGAATATTTACGTTTTCAGTTTTGTTACATGTTCAGAGAATTTGTATTTATTCCCCTGTTTTATTGAGAAATACATCCTCCTACTAGAAACAATGTAAAAATAACAAGAAATAAAAACAGGCAAAAAGAACCGTTTAAATAAAAGAAATCAATTATCGTTTATCAAACTTCTAAATTGTATGCACTTATTTCTCCGATTAACATGGCCTAATCAAAACTTTCTTCAGAACCTTTTTTGTAGAGCATTTAGTAAGGTTTCGAATGGTAACCTTCCGTTTACAAGATTCTCAACCGTTTTCGAGATATTAAGGAAAGTATACGAAGTTCCCAAAGCTTTTCATCTCTATTAATAAATTATTTTAATCTAACCCTTCATTAACTCCAAACGTAACCACATTTTCAACATACTAGTTTTGATGAAATTAGAACATGCAGAAAATGTTTCAACAGAATTCCATGATTCTAAGTACCCAAACCAAGAACGTTATTCAACAACTATTTTTCCAATTTTCTCGAAAACGGTTAAAGATATCGCTTAAAAAATGGATTCATTCGTTTTCTTAGGCCAAGAAGCCTATAAAAAGATTACTTGCAAGCATATGAAGTAAGCGGAACGATTTTGTGCGCGCTAATTTAGCTCCAAAAAACACGTTCCGGTGGGCGGATTCTGCTGGTTAACGAACTTGGCCTTTCAAATTAGACGAAAGCTTTTTGCTTTCTGTTCGTCTGGGAGCTAAGGAGCGAACAGACATATATATATATATATATATATATATATATATATATATATATATATATATATATATACATACAGGGTGTCCCAGTATATGTGTCCACCCCCTTTTCCTCCTAGAGTTGTTGGAATTTTGATATGAAACTTGGTAGGTCATAGTTATGTTGCATGAGGTTTCTTTTGAAGGCTTAGTTGACTTTGTAACATTCTCCAGTTTTTCTCCAGCACATCTAACTCTTGATTTTCCAATGGCAGCGGGTATTTTTTTATGACGAATTCTGATAGAAAATTTAATTTTAAGACTAATTTATTCCGAGACACCGAACCGTTTGATCCGACGCACCGTTTGCGCGTAAAACGCAAAAAACTGAAACATATCGCCCTTTTGTAGACAAATTCCTATTTATCACTGAAATCAAGCCTTGTACGTAAAAACACTTCGATACAAACGTTGTAGCCTATTAATTTTCCTTTCAGAAGATACCAAGATCAAAGTTGTAGATTGAATATTTAACGGGATATTATGAATGAAAACAAAGGCAATTTTTTTTTTTTAGTTTTATGATATACTAATTTCATATGCAAAAATAAATTTATTCTGTTTTGTTTTATAATAATTTTTATTTACTTTTTTCATACAGTAAATAAGTACTTTTTTTTAGTGTTTATGACAGCTACTTTTTTCTATTCATATCGATTTTCTGATTTGTTATTTTTTAAAACTTTTAAGGTATATTTTTCATTCATAATATCCCGTTAAATATTAAACCTACAACTTTGATCTTGGTATCATCTGAAAGGAAAATTAATTGGCTACAACGTTTGTATCGAGGTGTTTTTACGTACAAGGCTTGGTTTCAGTGATAAATAGGAATTTGTCTACAAAAGGGCGATATGTTTCAGTTTTTTGCGTTTTACGCGCAAACGGTGCGTCGGATCAAAAGATGTCTCAGAGTAAATTAGTCTTAAAATTAAATTTTCTATCAGAATCCGTCATAAAAAATACCCGCTGCCATTGGAAAATGAAGAGTTAGATGCGCTAGAGAAAAACTGGAGACATAACTAAGACCTACCAAGTTTCATATTAAAATTCCAACAACTCTAGGAGGAAAAGAGGGTGGACACATATACTGGGACACCCTGTATATACAAATTTGAACCACCGTCATTTTCGGTCTCTAGGGGTTCTGAAACGCAAAATTTTCTAGTCGGCACTTCCGGATTGTTTCATGAGATCAACCTTATAAGCGGGGTTTCTTCCTATGAAGGGAGGGAGGAACCGCGCTAAAAAACAAGGTTGCGACCCTCAACTTTAAAAAACTTGAGCCTGCTAATTGAACTTGTTATAACGAAATCAAATTACTATAAGAATGAATAAGAGTGTTGGCAGCCTTGAAGTTGCAATAAAAAATGTTCCGGCTATGTCTGGTACGATGTGGTTAAAATTTGACCTAATTTCTGAAGGTTACAGCCTTGGTCGGGGCCGCGCGATGAGCTGTCCAGATTTATCCAAACCAGTTATTCTGATGAAAACAGGTTTATTACACTGTTTCACTATGCAATGGTATTCCATTCTTATGATTCTCTTTTATTTTTTTATTTTGTTTACATATTTTATTTTCCAAAAGAAACATTAACACGAAAAGTGGGGGTCTCCCGTGGTCTAGCGGCTAGTGCCTTGGATTCATAAGCGGGAGATGGTGGGTTCGATTCTCACCTCTGGCAGGGATTTTCTCATCTCAGGGCTCGCTGGGAAAATTCCTCGCTGCACCCTGGATGTCGGCGCTAGTGACCAAGATGTTGATGCGCCGTAGAAAAAAAAAACAAAACAAAAAAACACGAAATAAATAATAATTTACAAATTAATAATAATATATAAGTAAACTATTTATGTTTATGAATAATAATAACACAAAAGAAAGTTAAGAAAATTATAAAAGTAAATAGTAACACATGAACTGCGTCATGTTAGCGCGTTTCCTTAACGATCTTATGCCTAGTGTAAAAAAGAAAGCCTGGAATGGATGCAGCTAAGGTTTTGTGAAATCGTGGATACAAATGCAAAGTATCGAATGTGAAAAACTTTAAATCTTTGCTGATTGCTGTTGGACCGACGGACGGGAAAGTCTCGAATCTAAGTTCTCACACTGAAAGGGGAATGTTCCCACTGTCATAAAGTCGAATCTGCCGACTATTGGACTGCCCAAAAGCAAGGTAATAAATAAAAACATTTTCACTCTTGAAAGAGGGGATTTTCACATTCGATACTTTGTATTTGCATCGACGATATATGAAAACATCTACTTCAATATTTTTTATTTTAATTTTAACGTCCATTATTATAAACTATGAATTTTCTACTTCAATAAGATCCTGAGTTATATTTTAGGCGCCACTAACTAACAATAATGCAAATTGCTCTTTCGGCGTCTGCAACATTCGCTCGGAAAGATCTACGAGAAACAACCAAATATTATTTCTCATTATAAGAAACAATATTTTGTGTTCTACTGACAAATTAATAATACTGCTAAAATCAATCGAAAAAAAAGAAAGAAAAAGCAATAAAAACTAAAGAAATAAAACACAAAAACCGTTTATAGCAATGAATCTACAACATTCGAAGTTTCAAGAGCTAATTGCTCCGATTTCATCGAAAATGACTTTAGAATCTTTTTTGCACACAATTTAGTAATCTTTCGAATGGTTACCTTCCACTTACTGCGATTCCTGACTGTTTTTGAGAGATATTAGAAAATGTACGAAGATCCCAAAACATTTAATGTGAGTTAACAAAATATATTTTTCTAAAACCTCCTTATCTCCAAACTTGAACAAAATTTAAACATATCTTTTTTCAGGCCCCTATACGCTCCTCAAGTTCTATTCTGTATGTATTATAAACTTCGGAATATTGAACTATTATAAAGTTTGGTTCATTTTCACCCTTCACCTGATTTTTTCACTACCATTAGTAACATTAAGCTCAGAGTTGGGCAAACGTTAGCGGTCGCTAAAATCTAATACCTTCTCGCTAATTTAGCGGTACTGATAAGAGCCTGCGCTAACGATTAGCGCATAGCGACGGCAGAGCGCTAATCGCTAATTTATTCATGAAATGTTTAAATATCGTGATAGCTAATACCTTTAGCTATAGTTACAACATTTTGTCATCTCAACGTTCACTTCCGGTCTGCTCTGAGCCGGGGGCATGCACCGCATATAACTTTAGGTAAAACTGAAGTGTGGCGTCCTCCAAACCGATTTCTTTCAAATTTTGTACAATAACGTATTCTGATACACTAAACACGAATCCGCTAAAAAAAATCTCGCATTCAACTAGGAAAGAAGTTATTAAGCACTAAAGTTCACTGTTAGGAAGGTTATAAAAGTAGGTGTAATCAACGTAATTGTAAACACGCGTCTGCGCAGATATGTAACATTGGGAAACAGAGAACTTTCGTTTGAAATGTTCATAAACCATTTATTCAAAAATATTGTCAATTTTATGGGCATCCTCACCCCTGGGTTTTGATATCTTCTTGAGCGAGCGTAGCGAGAGGAAACGCATAGCATGTATGCCTAAAAGCGTCGTCCTAACATTCTTCTTATCTTCCTAGACATCCTTCTTAGCTTTCTTCTTCTACTTGAGACGCGATTTTCGGTGGACACAATTCCCCAATCGCACAGAAAAATGCTTTTAAGCGCTCTTCATATTTATGAGCACGTTTGAAGAGAATAATAAATTTGTGCAACTTTATTGCTATTTCTTTAATAAAATAAGAGTATGTTGACAATTAAAGTTCAGCAGGCGCGAATTAGAACCAACTATGCGAATGCAGTTATAAAGGCATTAGCTAATTATTTTTTTTTTATTTAGAATTTATTTATTTGAAATCTGTACTGATAACAGTACAGTGATCAAGTATGTTGGTCCAGATATTATATACAAGCAGCTAATTATTTAGGGATTTCTGTTATATAATACTTTTCATGAACGAAACAAGAAATGTGAAGAGTGTTTCATTATTTTAAAAAAATGGTTGTGAATAAATAACTGCTGTTGAATTTAAATAATTGATGGTAAATTTCAATTAAACTTCTTTATTAGGAACTTTTCCATAAGCGCGCATGCGCATGTTGACAAATTTACTTGTTTACATTAGCTCTCATAACCCCCATAACAGCAAACTTTAGTGCTTAATAACTTCTTTCCTAGTTGAATCCGAACTTTTTTTTTTTTTAGCGGATTCGTGTTTTATTGCATCAGAATACGTTATTGTACAAAATTTGAAAGAAATCGGTTTGGAGGACGCTAAACTTCAGCTTTACCTAAAGTTATATGCAATGCATGCCCCCGGGCTCAGAGCAGACCGGAATTGAACTTTGAGATGACAAAATGTTGTAACTATAGCTAAAGCTATTAGCTATCACGATGATTAAACATTTCATGAATAAATAAGCGATTAGCGCTCTGCCGTCGCTATGCGCTAATCGTTAGCGCAGGCTCTTATCAGTACCGCTAAATTAGCGAGAATTTATTAGATATTAGCGACCGCTAACATTTGCCCAACTCTGGGCTAATTAAAGCTTAATTTAAGCTTTAATCAAATTAGACAATCTGAAAAATAGCTAAATATTAAACTCTATATGTATATTTGAGCTAAATATAAAGTCTATATTATTTATTGGCGGGGGAGGAGGGAGGAATGTCGGGAGTATAGTGGTCAAGAGAAAATCCTATCTACCTCAAATATTCCCTACTCTCTGTTTTTTCTCATAATGGAATGCTACAGGGTTATTACGTCCTCAAACTATTTTCCTTCCAAATATTTCAGATATAGGGTAATGAAATTCTCCGTGAATAAGACAAAAAAAATATATGTACTACTTGAGTAAACATCGTGTACACCGCTTAATTAGGGGAAATTGTTTAATTATGGGAAAACTATTTAATCTTCTTAGAAACGTTTATGATTAACTCTCTGTTATTTTGATTTGTTAATGTTGCTTGTATGATTTGTGACATAATAAAGTAATATTAAATAAGGAATCCCTAGCAGCCAAAAGGACATTAAGAGATGCAAAATAAGAGAAGAACTGAAATTACCCTAAACTTACAGGAACTACTATCAGAGGGTAGCGTCTTCATTAACGATATATTAAAATTTTACACCACAACAATTTGATTCCAGGAAAAAAATTAGTCGGAAGCCTTTAGAAACATTATTTTAATGGTATAATAATAATCTGATTTAAATTAATAACCCTTTAATTTTCTTTAAACATAATTAATTATTCAATTTTACTTGGCCAGAAATGGAAACCCACAAAAATGTTGCGTCCTCCATGACTCAATAAATCGTTTAATAATGTTAATAGTTTTAGTGTTATGTGAGGTAAATATAGTAACTATAGTGTAAATATCAATGCTGTAAATAATGTTTAGCCCCTAATTCTGTATACAAACCTAATAAATTTTATTTTATGATCTCATAAAACTAATGTTGTATTTAGTTCTATAAGTTACTAATAATTGTGAACATATAAAGTTTTATTTGTTTGCTTTTTAAAAAGAGCAAATCGCCGTCGTCTCCAAGCTCGTAAAATTATTTTTTTAAAAAAGATAGGCAATTTAATCGCGCGAGTCAGTGTTCCCTATTTGTTGTTTTTATTTTTACGGCACACCGACATTTGGGCCTTTAGCACCGGGCTATCTACTGGTTACCATCCTTCCGAAACATCCATGGTGGAACAGGGAATTTTCCCTAAGGGCCCTGAAGTGAGAAAAATCTCTGCTACAGGCGGGACTCAAACCCGGATCTCCCGCATGAGAATCCAAGGCGTCGCCACTAGACCATGGAGAGAGCTGTTCCCTATTTGTCAGTTCAATGTTATAATGACACAAAATGTTGAAAAATCTAAATCTGAAAGATCCTGAAAAGAGAAAATTTATTTCTCATTTTGCCAACCTAGTTTTATTGACGACCCCATATTACTGCTATTGGATTAAAGGCAACAACAGCGTGGACATTTAAAATAAAAAGCTAAACTGACGTAGAGATTTCTTATAGGTACCGGAGTAGGTGATAAAGTGGACGTCATAAGCGGGTTTCGTCCCTATGTAGGGAGAGAGATATTGCGCTAAAAGGAGGGAAACAGAGATAGTCACGTTTATAAGAGCTAAGACGATACTTTGGAAATCTTAAGAATCTATTTGGTTAAATGGAATCCCGTGACGTCATAACCCTTTCCTACCTTCTTAGACAGATGAATATGTGCATACAGAGCTGGACGTACATATACGTATAGCTATTTAGATTTAATTATAGTAATAAAGAACTTTGAACGATCTCCTACTTATACATATTTTCTCCCTGCCTATGGATTTAAATATCAAAAATAGAAAATTTAATCAGAACCTAAGTAACGCATTTAATATTAATTTTTATTATGTTAACTACTTGTGAGCTATATAAATATAATTTTAAGCATCCTAATGTTATAAAAATTATAATAACCGTCTTAGGGGTCTCCCGTGGTCAAGTGGCTAGCGCGCTAGATTCATAAGCGGGAGATGGTGGGTTCGATCCCCACCGGCGCCAGAAATTTTCTCATCTCAGGGCTCCCTGAGAAAGTTCCTGGCTGCACCCTGGATGTCGGCGCTAATAGCCAAGATTTGTTGATGCGCCGTAAAAAAAATAAATAAAATAACCGTCTTTTACAGTTTAAAGGGTCATCTGAATGATGGAATGTACATGATGACTAGCCCCTTGTACTGGATTTCAAACCCACTCCTTCTTGCGCTCAACACCTATGCTGGGAAGACTATACTAGTGACAGACAGGTGTAAACCTAGCCAGCTTATGCAGATCATCCATGATTACAAGGTGAGTATTCCATCATGCTGTGAATAGCTTTTCCTTAACCTTCTTGGATCACTTAAAATTATCTCAAATCCTCCCGTAGGTTTAAGAGCGAGTCTTACGCAAAAGCATTTGTAAATCTACCCTGCTGTTTGTTTATTTGATGGGAATATTTGGGGGGAAAGCTCTACCATGTAAACTTGTGAGACGAGTAAGCTTTTGTGGCGGGGTGTGCTTTGCTTAAAAAGCATTCATGTCAGAATTGTTTTATTTATTCATTGTTTCCTTTATTGAATTTCTCCCCTGGCACGAACCTTCACTCCCCCCTGACACATTCATCAGCTAACAATTACCTACTCATTTTACTGTTAAATGCAATTAAACAAAATAAAACTAGTACAAGAAAATGAGAACGTAGTGTTAACAACGGCCACATACAACCACAAAATATAATTATATTTCTAGTATAGCATTTGGCTGCATGACTTCCTACAGGTAAAGTAACCGTCAGCTGTCCTAGGATGCATCTGGATTTATGAAGTGCAGTAAACGCCTACCTGAAGCCTGCCTACTACCTCGACCCGGACAGATGTCTGACTCTACACAGAGAATATTTACGTTTTCAGTTTTTTTACATGTTCAGAGAATTTGTATTTATTCCCCTGTTTTATTGAGAAATACATCCTCCTACTAGAAGGAATAAAATAATAACAGGAAATAACCAGAATCCTCTTCTAGGGATACCTATTTCATACGTTGAATGCATTGAAAAATATCAAAAAATTTCACATTTTCTTGTGTTCTTTTACTATAGTAATAATTCTACAAATAAAATCAATTTAAAAATAAAATAAAAAACCAACAGCATAAAGGCAATTGAAAATATTCAAAAGACGTCATCGAATCTCTTTCTCTTGGCAAGCTATAATTCTAACAATGAATTGTTGTTCTTATTTTACTTAATCTGTTTTATTGTCAAATACATTATCCAACTTTAAGCAATTAAAAAATAACAAGGAATAAAATAAAACAAAAAGAACCGTTCGAAAAAACGAAATCAATTACTTCAAGGTTTATTCATCAAAGTTTATTCTTCAAAGAATTATATTCATATATTCATGTTCAAATTTGTATATATATATACAAATTTGAACCACCATCATTTTCGGTCTTTAGGGGTTCTGAAACGCAAAATTTTCTAGTCGGCACTTTTGGATTGCGTTATGAGATCAACCTTATAAGCGGGGTTCCTCCCTATGGAGGAGGGAGGAACGGCGCTAAAAGAAAAGGAGAAAGAAAGAAGAAGACTTGTATAAAAAATAAATATAACAACTTAAAGTTAACAATAAATAGTATAACAATGGTAGAAAAATCGCTGAAAATAACAGGTTACTTAAGTAAATGTTACTGAAATAAAAGTTATGTACACACATTTTATCAGCCGCTGCTTGATTCTTACCAAGAGCTTCTGCCATCTTCCTGGATATTCTGAGCTGCCGAAACACCCTACCCTGCTCTTCCAGATCATCGATGAGTACAAGTTCTTAAATGCAAGTCCCACCCACAGATCTTTACAAATCTTCTCCGTTCATACAATTTATTGTCAAGGGCTCTGCGATGCTGTGAACTCCCTTTTCTTTCCGTTCTATCACCCTTAAGAATTTATGAGATACGCTCTTTTATTTTAAATGCAAGCTCTAGCGAAAAAATGTGAAAACCTAGCACACACCTACGTTTGTCCTATTCTAGATCATAGACGAGTAGGAGGATAGTATTCTTTCCTTTGCGTTCTAGGAAAGGAGGTTTTAAATGGAACTCCTAGGACGATGATCGTCTGAAGTGTGTAAGGCCGTATACACACGGAGCTACTAGTTAGTAACTCAACCAGTTGGTAACTCGGGCTACTAACCAATTACAGACCGATTGAAGAAAAGAAGAATAGCCATTAGTTGTTGGATACACCTATACCTTGAAACATTTTTCAGTGTAGGTAAATAGGTGAACTTTTCGACTTTCCCGACCTCTGCCAACGCCTTCCCCGTTTCGTGTTTCCTTGAATAACCAGGGAGGTGGTAATTATATAAAACATGGGCGTATATAGAAAACAATATTCGGGGGGGGGGGGTACTGGCTGAATTTTTGGTGGGGGGGGGGGACTGAGAGCATTTGGGGGTATGGAATACTAACAATCTAGAACTTGGAATAGTTAGCCAGTTAAAACACTATTAAACTCAAAAATTATTTTTTCTGAGCTAAGTGATCTTATTCAATTTATGTGTATGACACATTTTTACCTTATATACGCCCATGATATAAAATATGATGTCTTTTAACTTCTCCCACCTGCAACATATTGAGTTGTTGGTCAGCCATAACACTCAAGTTAGTAACTGATCCCCTAGCGACTGGACATGCGAGTCCCCAGGGAACCAGTTACTAACCAGTCACTAACGAATAGCGTCATGTGTGGTGTCCCATTGAATTACATAGGTAGTGACTCGAAGTAAACTGGTTAGTTATTCGCGTTACTAAACAGTTGCTTTTGAGTATCATTGAGATCATCGATGAGACAAGATGAATGAATATTCCAGGATGTAATCAGCCTTTCCTTAGCATTCTATGAACGCTCATTATTTTTTTAAATACTCTACTTCGTTTTAAATCAATGCCTTAGCACTAGATTGTGAAGACCTTACAGGCTCATGTAGATCATCAACGAGTACAATGTGGGGCCTCCATGATGATGTTGTCAGCTTACCTTATCGTTCTCAGGATACTCCAGATTTTTTAAAACAAAATACGCTATTCAGTTATATGTCAACTAGCCACAGACACGTGCGAACCTTCACGTCTCATCCTGCCCTACGATGATGAGGAAAGCCCGTTCTTCATATGCAACTCTACTAGTTGCATGCCTCTGGCAGAGGAGAGGCAAATCTAGTGAGCACTCCAACCGTATTTTTGTTGCCTGCCAGCCGATATAATGTCGTTCTTCAATAAAACCACTAATGTAATTAGACTGATGTCTAATAAGAAAAAAACTTTTGTTTCAGCCTGTCCAGTGGTTCACTGGTCCTTCTTCACTCATCGATATGTGTTCCCTTCCCGATCTGGATAAGTACGATACGTCCTCCTTGCAAAGCGTGTTGGTCGGGGGTGCTGTCGTTCTAGCTGATCACAGGAGGAAGTTCTGTGACACGCTTTTCGGCGGTAGAAACATCATAAGAGTAGGATATGGCTCGACTGAAGCTGGAATGGTCACCTTTGATCCTAATGATGTCGACACGTCCTCTGAGAGGTACAGCAGCATTGGGAAAATCATCGATGGAGTTGAGATTAAGGTTTGTTTGTTTCTACACAAAAACACATTTTTTAGGCTACACAAGATTAGACAAGGAATTAGATCAGTTATTTAATTTGTGTTAAAGTTCCGGCCTGTATGATGGTTTCATCCTTTCTAAAGATACTGGAGTAGGGAAAGTTTTCCGAGATCAAACCATCAGATGAGAAATTCAAAAACATACATATAACATCTCACAGTCCTCTATACATAACTCTAAATAGACTGGGAGGTCATTTATCAACAAAAACTAAATATATAACAAGAGAATTAGTTAGATTTTTATTTGTAAGGTTAGCATTCTATATTTATTTTCATTCATAAATTCATGATATTCTCATATATATATATATATATATATATATATATATATATATATATATATATAATATATAATCAGTCCCGTAACAGGCCACGAGGGCCCTGAGGGGCAGATAATATAGAGGTATCTGATTAATGACCATACGGCACACTAGGGAGATAGTGTGGTCAGTACTATGCTCCGGCCGCCTGATTTTCCCCTTGGCTGCTTCGACTGCTAGAGTCATTAGCACCAACCAAGGTACCCATTATTAAATTAATTAAAGGCTGGGTTGGCCTAGGGACGGTCAGGGAGGCCGAATTCAACCCATGAACGAAGACACTAGAAGAAAAAATCTTTAGTGCTTGCTCGGGATTTGAACTCAGGCCTCCTGCTTATTAGTCCAGTGCTCTACCACTGAGCTAACCTCGCCCCCATATACATATATATATATACGATGCGCCGTAAAAAAAAAAAAAAAAAAAAAAAAAAAAAAAAAAAAAAAAAAAAAAAAAAAAAAAACTGCTGAATAAACGAAAAAATGAATGACAGCAGTGGCGGCTGGCTAACAAACCAGTGGTGATTTTAAAAAGATGTAACCATTAGTTTGCGCTAATTTATTTTTGTTTAGGCGAGCTTAGCACCTCAAGGCTAATTACACTGTTCTGCACGAAAATCCTCCTTCAAACCAAAACATGCTTTCTTACTGTTTTCAAATGTGCTGAACACGAATTTGAAGTCAGATTCTGTCTATCACGCACAGTTTCTTGAGAAATTCTAGTTTTTTACCCAAAAATGTGAGTTTTTTGTAAATTTGACGAATTTTTTTTGGCATCAAAACATAGTGAAAAAAATTCAAAAGCCCGATGATTTTGAGCGCAATGAAGTATATTTGAACGAAAAAAAATTTGATGGGAATATTACAAGTGGTTGAAGAAATATGGCTAAAAGTGTTTTTTCAGTTTTTGATCTTGAGGCAGGGATTTCGACATCTACTCAAGGACCTCACTTTTGAAGCAAAGTTAAATACTACTGAGAAAAAGGCTTGGATTGCTTTTCGAGAGGTATGTGCTCAGTTTTTGGGAAACGAAAAATCTAGAGACTACCGAAAAATAGTACAAGAACTGCTTACTTCATATAAAACATTGGGATGCAATATGTCCTTAAAAATACATTTCCTGCATAGTCACCTAGACTTTTTCGCCCCAAATTTGGGTGGTTTCGGACGAACATGGAGAACGATTCCACCAAGACATATCCAGAATGGAAAAAAGATATACTGGAAAATGGAATGAGAAGATGCTGGCGGATTACTGCTGGACACTGCAGCGGGAGACAGAGGAGGAAGAGTACAAAAGAAAAAAAAATACTCATTGACGATGTGTGTATATTTTTTGAGTTGTGTCATAACTAGTATTATACCTGATAGCATGCAGGATTCAATTAATTATATTTTACCGTTGAAAAAGCAAAAAAAATCTGTTATAATAAAGACAATAATTTTCAAATACAATTTTTCATTTTTTCCAAGTTACTCCTCTTTTCTCTCAAAATCAGAGGGTGATAGAATTTTTCTGAGTTCAGATTCGGACTCAGCACACCTGAAAACATGAGAAACAGGCAAAATTGTTCAAGGGAGGGGAGAACAGTTTTTTTTTGCAGAAGAGTGTTATCATCATCACATTAGTGGTGTAGTCATTTAAATGTTCAGAGTGGTCATTTCCTTAATGATCAAGTGAAGTGTTAGGAATGGCTTTCTCTGGCTTTCACTACCCTTTCAGCTTCATCTCACTGCCCTTCTGGCGTTAATCGAGGACCAAGTTGGGAGGCCTTCAACACAGAACCCTCATATTGAATCATATATTACCAGATGTATTCATATACTGGATTGATTCATATTCTTAATTGAAGCTATTTTAATCTTTGAATATTGAAATTTAATTCATCTTGTTATGAAAAGAACTGCTGCAGTGGAATTAATGATTATATTTTAATAAATACGTGTCAAATTATTTAAATATACTTTACGTTTGGATTATTTTCTTCAAAATATTAATATGAAATAAATTTCTCAGGATTAATAAATCCGTATACAATATATTACAAGTATTAAATGGTCATTTTAAAGGTTGTTGACACGACAACTGGAGAGATTCTTGGAGCCTATGAGTCTGGAGAGATATGTGTACGGACGCCAGCTGTTCTCCAGGCATACCTGAACAAAGAAATAACAGAAGATGAGAAGGATGCAGACGGCTTCTGGCACATGGGAGACGTAGGCTATTATGATGAGGAAGGCTATATATTTTACCAGTCCAGGATTAAGGACGTCATGAAATACCGAGGCCAGCAGGTATGCCTGCAATATCTGTATGTTTTTTAGTTTAAAAGATGAATTTTGTGACACCAAAAATAAGGGGGGTATCAGGACGATGGTGGTTGATGAAGAATACAACCACCATCAGTTTTTGATTTGCAACAAAACAAGTAGTATTTTAACGTGGGGGTTCAATTGAAACCATTTCGGAGGCAATATAGTTTTCAAAATATGTGAAATTAGATATTTTGATTGGAAACTCAGAACGTCAGAGTGACTTGAATCTCTTTAACGGATTCCAAATTTATCAAAAGATATATAAATTTTCGTTGCGTTTGGAGTAGAGAAAGTATTAAAAAAAATATATGTTGTTAAGAGTCTTGGCTAAGTTTTGACATATTCTATAATTTCATAGATATAAGGAAAACTCTTGAAAAATCCTTTGCAAAAGAAGAATTTTGTGATTCGAAAAATAAAGGGAGGTATCATATTAACCATCACTCCTAAGAGACCGATTTTGCAGCTTGAAACGTCTTTCAGAAAGGGGAAAACACGTTAAATCGTTAAATTTATTTCGTTTATCCTTAAGGAGGCAATCTGTGATAATTTGTGATACCATTTTTTCCCCCTCATAGTTGCTAGGTCTTATTTTATCTAAATATTGTTATTTCTTTAATATACAGATGTTTGTGTTTATTGTATGTGTATATACGTATATATGTTTTAATTTCTTTAATTTGTGAGTAATTATTTTTTTTTGATCATTTTTAGTACCTGATTTCTGTTTATATAAGACTAGCTGAATACCCGTGCTTCGTCACGGCAGATAAGTAGTTATTTTATTGCGTTAAATAATGTTTCATTAAAATTACGTTACTATACAATTCTGTGCAGTTTATTACAGCACGGTTCCCGTCATACTACATTTTATTCAATGGGCGTTAAAATTTAAAAGTTTATGTTTCCAAGAAGTCATATGGTAACACCCAATATATTTACGAGTATTACCAAGGTTACAGGCAAGAGGCAAGGAGGCTGTGCAAGGGTTCCGGATATTATTACCTCGCCTGGAAAACCTAAGGATATGCCATACATCACGGTTTGACCGGGACTGTCCCGGTATTTTGCAATTGTTTCCGTGTCCCGCCCGATTTTATCAATGTCCCGGAAAAGGCTGTAAGATGCAAAAAGTAATGAATTCATGTTTATAAGAATCTTTTTTAAATCGGTTACTTTTCTACAATTAACATTGTTACTACTGCTCACAGTGTCAACGAAATGAGAAGTAATCTAACTGTAAAACGCTGGAACTACCTGCACAGCGCTGCCAGCTGCCAGACACTATCATTTGGCTGAGAGATTGTTTTAAGAAAATCAAGTAGCAAAAAAAGTTCCGTTCTTATTTTTAAGGTTAGGGTAGACTAACAGTTTAGGATTCCCCCTTCCCGTTAGTTGCTAGGCTTAAAACTCACCAACCATTTTGCTTATAATCTGTACTCTTTTTATTCCCCCCCCCCCACTGGTATGCCCATCCCATATTAATTTGTCCCGGTTTAACTCTCCAAATATATGGCAAGCCAATCTGACGAGGACAGGCAGAAAAGAAACGCAATTAAAACTCTATAAGGGACAGTTAATTTCTAGTAATTCAAGGTCTGCCATCATAGTCGAAATTAACCTCAATTAGAAATAAAACAATGAGATAGATAATGTAAGGTAACAGCTGTTCTTTATCGTCCTAGCAACGCAGGCTGCCTAGGCTTGCCTTCTCTAACCAACTCAAACTTTAAACCCCCCTAAAAATGCTTAAAAATACGAATATCAAAAAATCCTTTCTTAGCGAGCGCCTACGTTATATAGGGAGTGTCCATGCAAAATTTCAAAATTTTCTGTCGAGCGGTTTTGGCTGGGCGTTGATAGGTGAGTGAGTGAGTGAGTGGTATTTGACAAATACATATATAGTAGATAAAATTCTATACCGTCTCGCACTTTGACAATAGCTATATAGGGGAGTGAGGGTGTGTGTCAGGGGGGGGGGGAAATCCCCTAAATGAATAATAATAAAACAGCACAAGGTTTAAAAAAAAAAAAAAAAAAAAAAAAAAAAAAATATATATACATACACAATGCAAGGGGAAGGAAAAAAAGGGGGGAACATGGATGCTTCCTAAGGAAAGCACCACCAGGAGCATGGGATGTGTGGTTGCGCATTACAATAAAATGGTAGGGCGCTGACGACCGTGAGGTTTTTCGCCCCATATTATCCAAACAAACGTTAAATGGTACGAAATTTAATTTTATTTACATCGACGCTTAGTCTGTCGAAAGGCAAACCACAATTTTTTGTATCCATTAGTTTTCGAAAGCATAGGAATGCTACACGTGAAAACGTTTTTTACATAATGTATCATCAAGCGGGTCCCTAATGATTGTTAAGGGTGGACGGTGGGTTGAAAAGTGGGCAGATAAATATCCCAGGAAATCTTTTTAATTAGAACGGGTCTCTTGTTGATCCTCATTGGATAGTAGCCACGCCATTCCAATGCGGGCGCCTTTATTTTACCTAGTTAGCTATAATTGTTTCGAGAGAGAAAGAGAAAGTGAAAGGGAGCTTGAAAGGTATAGAGAGACAGAAAATAAGAGAGAGAGGGGGGGGAGAGAGAGAGTGTATATATATATATATATATATATATATACACACAAATCTGAAAATAAAATTATCACCGTAATTAAATAGTGATCAAAAATTTGTCAACTAGGCAATATTATTTAACAATAATTGGCAATAAATCTAAATTAACAAATTTCTGAATTTATTAAAATTGCCGAAAAAGAAATGAAATGGAATCTATTTGAAGCTTCCGTTACTAGGAGGACGCCCTAACTGAGAAGCATTTACATGGTATTCTCGGGTGATTTAAGGCAACTCTTTAAGATAGTCAGTCGAAAAATAAAACTGGATTGTCCAGTGGTGGAGTAGTCACTGAATTAATATCCATTCTATTATTTTTTGTTCCATAAATGGTATTATATTTTCTTCAATACATTAAAGGATATATTGTTTCTATTTTATTATTTAACATTTTTCCTAATTTTTATAATAAGTATATTTTATTTATTTTACGTTTTATCGTGTATTTATTGATTTTAATTTTTATTTATTGATTTCAATTTTTATTAATTCTGCCAAGACAGGAAAAATGATCACCTTGATCATTTCATTCTTTCAAATTACAGGTGTGATATATATCATGAATATGTAATATTTAGGTTAAATTTGCTGTTCATTACGTAACTTAAAAAAAACATGTTGTTATTATTTAAAGTTAAATTTAATTCTTTATTCATTGAATGATTACTAAGCTAATAATTTTATTTTTTTAAACGGTGGAATGGGTTTATTTAGTAATTCATTATGGTGACACTACATCAATTGTAAACATTGGAGATAAGCTTCAACCTCCAAAAATATTTATCTACTGTTATAATTATGTAAGAACACATTGTTAGAAATCTCACAATGTACCTTATTTTAGATAATTCGAATGAATTGCTCGCACCGTTATTTCAAAAGGCAAGCCTTACTCCATTTGCATAGATAATATTTTGTTTACCAGTCCATTATCAGGTCATAGGATTGCTATAAGGTACTTCTAATATTGGAAATTTCAGCAAATATATTGAATTCAGCAGAATGTGCAATAGAAAATTTCGGCTTTTCCTTAAGTAAAGGGTTGTTTACTTAGTGCGTTGTCTGGATTCCTTGGTTTTGAATGTTGTTCAGTCACCTGCAGCCTGGAGCTAACCTTTTTCCTAAAGTAAAGGGTTGTTTACTTAGTGCGTTGCCTGGATTCCTTGGTTTTGAATGTTGTTCAGTCACCTGCAGCCTGGAGCTAACCTTTTTCCTTAAGTAAAGGGTTGTTTACTTAGTGCGTTGCCTGGATTCCTTGGTTTTGAATGTTGTTGAGTCACCTGTAGCCTGGAGCTAACCTTTTTCCTTAAGTAAAGGGTTGTTTACTTAGTGCGTTGCCTGGATTCCTTGGCTTTGAATGTTGTTCAGTCACCTGCAGCCTGGAGCTAACCTTTTTTAATATCTATCGTGAAGCATCGTAGCCGTTGCTGAAAAAATGTCCACAAGATTCGACAATTTCTAATCTCATATCACACGTGAGAATCCAACATACATTCATTTCTGGGCGTTGGCTCTTTTATGATTTTATGCAATCCCAGTTGCTTCTTTATATTTGAAGAAAATCCATCGAACTGAGACTTTTAGTACTAATAATTATATTCACTTCATGAAGTTCCGTTAAGAGTGTACTGTTTGCAGAGGGTGGCTGTATAAAGGGCATATCCATTCAAAAAAGGTTTCATCCATCCATTTTTGTTTTTTTTTAAATTTTATGATAGGAGGTTTTGATTTAAAACCACTTAGGCCGTTCCAATAAACATTTTTACAGATAAAAAAGAAGATTCCTAGAATGTTTTATAGTTTTGAAAATATTGTTGATTGCGGGCAGCACCGCCATCAACATGTAATTAAAATGTATGATTTTTTTAAATTAATAAAAGTGTCCTTTTTTGAAAAATACTGTTTTTATCAGACTATTGTTGTTAGGTCAAACTCGATGGATGTAGGCCCCAAAAACTATTTAACAATTTTTTCCCCATTTTTAATGCAATAGCCACAAATAATTACCAACTAAGGGAGGAATGGGACACTCCCTGGTATGAGTATGTGCCCTTAATATTCAATATACATGCTTTAATTATTTTATAATTTGTTTTAATTAATGTTTTTTTTTGTTTTGTTTTAAAAACAAATATCATTCCGTACGTACAAATAGTTTAGACGCACAGAGTGCGCCAAAAATGGCATGGTATGTGCATAAGAATAAAATCTCTTAGCATTGGGTACCTAGGACGAGGAAAACAATACAATATTATCCAGAGTAAAAATGTATTGGAGAGGGAGAAGATGCCGTAGAAATATCGAGTGCAATAAATAAAGCTACCCTCGTAAATTCCTGTTTGCATTTGAATGCTATTCGGCATATTTACATATTTGTTTATACGTGAACAAGTTAAGCGTCCATCAATTTTATGAGACATATCTCCATTATTCACGACGATAACGTGAAACAAGATTCAGTCCAAGTTACAAAAATTTTGACTCACAGGAACTGCGCCATCTTAACTTGTTTTAATCTTATGGCTTATTTTATGGTTTGACAATCTTGGAATAGATATTTTTAATGTCAATTTTTCTGGATTCCTTATATTATATATTAAGAGGGGAGGGGTGGAGGTGTGGGAGTGGTTTTTGAGAAAGAGAGGGTTATGGGGAGGGGTAGGAAGAAGGAGAGGGAGAGAGCAGAAAGGGCGAGAGGGGAGAGAGAGTGGGGTTGAGGGATATAGAGAGCAGAGGAGACGAAGGGAGAGAGAGAGAGTGTGTTGGAAAGAGGGAAGTTGGGAGAAGGACAGAGGGGTAAGGGATAGAGAGGATGGAAGTGGGAGAGGAAGGGGTGGTGGAGGGGAGAGAGAGAGGGATTGAGGGATATAGAGAGCAGAGGAGGCGAAGGGAGAGAGAGTGTGTTGGAAAGAGGGAAGTTGGGAGGAAGGATAGAGGGGTAAGGAATAGAGAGGATGGGAGTGGGAGAGGAAGGGGTGGTGGAGGGGAGAGAGAGAGGGGTTGAAGGATATAGAGAGCAGAGGAGGCGAAGGGAGAGAGAGTGTGTTGGAAAGAGGGAAGTTGGGAGGAAGGATAGAGGGGTAAGGAATAGAGAGGATGGGAGTGGGAGAGGAAGGGGTGGTGGAGGGGAGAGAGAGAGGGGTTGAGGGATATAGAGAGCAGAGGAGGCGAAGGGAGAGAGAGTGTGTTGGAAAGAGGGAAGTTGGGAGGAAGGATAGAGGGGTAAGGAATAGAGAGGATGGGAGTGGGAGAGGAAGGGGTGGTGGAGGGGAGAGAGAGAGGGGTTGAGGGATATAGAGAGCAGAGGAGGCGAAGGGAGAGAGAGTGTGTGTTGGAAAGAGGGAAGTTGGGAGGAAGGATAGAGGGGTAAGGAATAGAGAGGATGGGAGTGGGAGAGGAAGGGGTGGTGGAGGGGAGAGAGAGAGGGGTTGAGGGATATAGAGAGCAGAGGAGGCGAAGGGAGAGAGAGAGTGTGTTGGAAAGAGGGAAGTTGGGAGGAAGGATAGAGGGGTAAGGAATAGAGAGGATGGGAGTGGGAGAGGAAGGGGTGGTGGAGGGGAGAGAGAGAGGGGTTGAGGGATATAGAGAGCAGAGGAGGCGAAGGGAGAGAGAGAGTGTGTTGGAAAGAGGGAAGTTGGGAGGAAGGATAGAGGGGTAAGGAATAGAGAGGATGGGAGTGGGAGAGGAAGGGGTGGTGGAGGGGAGAGAGAGAGGGGTTGAGGGATATAGAGAGCAGAGGAGGCGAAGGGAGAGAGAGAGTGTGTTGGAAAGAGGGAAGTTGGGAGGAAGGATAGAGGGGTAAGGAATAGAGAGGATGGGAGTGGGAGAGGAAGGGGTGGTGGAGGGGAGAGAGAGAGGGGTTGAGGGATATAGAGAGCAGAGGAGGCGAAGGGAGAGAGAGAGTGTGTTGGAAAGAGGGAAGTTGGGAGGAAGGATAGAGGGGTAAGGAATAGAGAGGATGGGAGTGGGAGAGGAAGGGGTGGTGGAGGGGAGAGAGATAAGGAAATGGGGTGAGTGGGTGAGGGAGAGAGAGGATTATAATTTGATAATTGAAAATTATTATACACCTGCGAAGGTGAAAGCCCTACGCAGATTGTCTCGGTAGTTCCAACATCCTACCTAGACCTTTGGGTGGGCTAGATTGTTGGATGATACATAGATGGGGGAAGAGGGCTGCTAGTTCTGCCTTCTCTCAAACATTAGCCAGGTCCACTTTCAAATAGCTTGGTAACAGCTCCAACTCCCTGCTACTTGGGTACTGTTGGGTGAACAGTACCCAAACACAAAAATAGCCGCATACGCCGACGATATCGCGATATACAGCACATCCATGTCACATTCAAAGGCATTAAAACAAGCTGAAGAGGTTTGCGCAGACGTAGTAGACGAACTGCGACGAATACACATCACAGTTAACCCGACCAAGACAGACGCACTACTCTTCGCCTTTCATGGCAATTCAACACGAGCACGCCCCAAGTATTTCACGGTTAGAAACAAAAGAAACAAGTTAAAAAGACCTATCAATTACTTGGGGATACACTTAGGTACACACCTCAGTTTTCACACACACTTCACCAAGAAGCTAAAGCTTGTCAGGACGAAAGCCCGCTCTCTTGGTTACTTACTCAATTCACCAAACCTCTCACTCAGACTGAAGCTACTCATATACAAAGGAGTCCTACGACCGGCACTACTATACGGCACACCACTCTTTCGGTTTCTGAACCCCACCATACTCAGAACACTACAATCTTTTCAGAACCGAATACTCAAAACAATCACACGGAGCACCTCACACAATAAACTCAAAGCCCCAGACTTACACACACTCTTAGAACTCCCCACAGTTTCAGAATTCATAAAACGACGTCACATCAAATTCTTTGACGGACTTAAGTACCATGACAATCCACTTTTTAACGACGTCACACCACCTGGACGACCAGGACGCTGGCAAGGACCAACTGAGTTCACACGACGACTAGTAGACGTACTAGAACATAACACATTTTAGAATACACTAGGAACAATCCAACAAAAACAAGTTACACTGACACTTGACACTTAAGACAGTATAACTGACCTTCTTCCCCTTTCTTCTTTCTTCTACTCTCCGACTATCTTTCGTTTTACCTCCTCCTCTATCGCTGTGCCCCACACAGCACATTACACATACCTCCCCTTTTGGGAATCCTATACCTTTTTTCTCCTTTACTTACCGCCTTCAATTGCATTTATGCAGAATAAGGACACCTCCTCCCTCATCCTCCCTCTACCTGTGGCCCTTACGCACGCCTGTTGCGTTCGAGGTCCTTAGTTTTCCTTTGCGTTTCTGCACGTTTTTCTTTCACTTTCGTTTTCATCATGCCCTTCCTTGCATGCTTTTTATTTATCTTTTTCTCTAAAGTGGGGTTTAGGAAAAAAAAAAAAAAAAAAAAAACTCCCTGCTAAGTTATCGGCTACAGGCTACCTTCTAGCACAGACCGCTTTCTTGCTGAAAACCATTCACTTTGCTATGATTTAACCTTCTCTTCCGGTGCTCGTTTATATGCACACATTTAGAAAATAATGTTTTAACATTTAATTTAAATGGTCTTTCTAACTCAAACCGTCGATACTAGTGATGTAAGGTCAAGAAAAATTCAAGGAGCATGCAATACAATAAGTATAAGAGTGGATCTAAATGAACACATGTTAGAGGCATAAAATTAATGGTGCAAGCAGTAATGGCGAGTGGCACTTTCAGGGCTACATTAAAGCAAATCTATGGAAGAAAACACTAAGAAACCTTAAAATAAAATCGTAAAGCCAGTTGTTGCCCGTCTTGTGGAAGCATGGAAAGCAAGACAAAGGATAACGAGGCCAAGCGAAATGAGATGACTGAAAAGTTTGTCACGTAGGAGTGGGGTATCCTAGCATATAATGCTCATTATGTCGACGAAAATAAATTAATATAATAAGTATTGCTTTTTCATGATATATAATACCGAGCACACGTGCCTACAATTTGCTGTTGATCACAATGTAAAACATAAAATCATGCCTCTCCGCCAAGAAGATGGTATTAGATCTCTTTGGCGTAGGATGGCGTGACCGATGGTGGATCACCAAGACAACGTATATTATCCATCCTACAGTGGGATACGATCACTTTTTGTTTCGCTGGAAAACAAGAAATATTTTGACGTGGGTGATCAATTAAAACCATTTTGAAGACAATATCGTATTCAAAAAATGTGAGATTAGATTTTTATTTTTGGAAATTTGGAAGGAATATCATACTGACTTGAATCATTTTCACTGTTTCCAAATTTCCAAACTAAGATATACAAATTTTGGTTTCATTTGTAGCTGAAGAAGTATTAAAAAAAATATTTTGTTAAGCGTCATGGCTAGGTTTATAATTTCTAGAATATATGGAAAACTTTCGCAAAATCCTTGTATGTGGAAAGTAATCATCGGAAAGTCTAATGAGTTTCCTACCAAAATATATGTTAATATGACCATCTATTTTTTCTTTAGGTTTGACACTAAGACTGATGTGAGGTTTGTCACTTACAGAACACAGATGACACCTTGTTTCTGAATACTCCTCTGTACACAAACAAACCTTTACACTTCCCCCCCTGGAGTGTAAAGAACTTAAGAATTAACCTAACAATGACACATTTCAATAAAAATGATCCACTTTCCTCACAATTTTACAAGTCTATGTACAATTCAATCACCAAAGACAATCCCTCAGCACTCTTCACATTTACAGATGGATCTAAAACTAACAACGGGACCGGCGCTGCAGCGATCACAGAAAATCAAATCAATACCATTAAATTACACGACTACACTTCAGTTTACACTGCAGAATTACACGGTATACACTTATCACTGTCCAAAACAAATAACATAGAGCAAAGTGATATTATAATTTGTACTGATTCATTGAGTTCTTTACACTCTATGGAAAGCATTTACAACAACCATCCCATAATCACACAAATATACACCCAAATACACAGATTAAAACAACACAACATTACAATGCTTTGGATACCGGGACATAAAGACATAGGCCTAAACACAGACGTGGACAACCACGCTAAAGAGGCTACCTTTAAAGATAATATTGACATCAGACAACTAACTACACAGGACTTATGTAACAAAGCACATACACACATATTACAAGATTGGCTAAATCACTGGTTACGGACAGACAACAAATTGAGAGAAATTAAAAACACAATCAAAGTCTGGCATGACAATGATTTGTCTTTAAATAGAAGAGACCAAGTTGTCCTGACCAGGCTAAGACTTGGACACTCACTTATAACACATTCATACTTAATGGAAAGACAAGACAGACCCGTGTGCTTCCTGTGTAATGTTACCCTGACGATAAAACACATACTCACAGACTGCAGAAGACGAGACAATTTACTCATGCCACACGACTTACACACATTACTCGCAGAAGGTAGCCCACACATCAACACTATATTACATTACTTAAAGAACAATAATTTATACAAAAAAATCTAGCCAATCTCCCCTTTTCTTTGTGCTTTCGATTTTAATAGTTTACTTTAATAACCTATAGATCTGATTTAATTAACCTAATGCACCTTATTTTAGTTATTTTGTGTATTATATTTTCATTGTAACTACAAATGAATTGTGGTTTATATTTGTATTTGTTATCTTTATTCATATGAAGATGTTTGTTTTGTCGCCTATATTGCGAAAACATTAATAAATAAATATTCATATGAATCTTGTGGTACATGCATGTATGTGTGTATATGCTATATTTTGTGTATATATGTATGTGTATGTATGTATGTACGTGTGTGTGTGTGTGTATATATGTATGTATGTACGTGTGTGTGTGTATATATGTGTGTGTGTATATTTATATGTGTATAATGTTTGTATATATATATATATATGTATATATCTTATTTAAGTATAAATGTAAATCGTATCAAAGTGTAAAAAAATTGTATATATTTTATAATCTGTATTAGGGCTCATAGCCATAGTTCCGGAGCTCTTATAATGAAATAAATAAAATAAAAAAAAACACTAAGACTGATAAGGAAAAATGATCGCATTGACAACGGTCTTTATATGAAAACAAAGATGACACAGTTCCTACGAATCAGACTTATTTATTACCTCGGAGCGTTGAGCATTTCAGGAAATTATTATAAAACTGAATGCAACCTTAATAGCTTTGGAATGTGTCTCCACGTGTGTACAAAATCTTTGGCATTGTCCGGCCTGAGCGACAACTGACATCATAAACGTGATTCCCTCAATTCTTCCCTTTTCCCCCTATAGAATCCTTTGCTTGAAATAGCCTCAAGTAATCAGTCTGCTATTCATGGTGCATTTAGAAGCCTCCAGTGTGTTCCTAATTGTGGCAGAAGTCCTTCAGAGCATTTCGTTCTAAGTATTCTTAGGGGGGGGGGGGAGAAAAAATATGTTTTAGTTTCCTGTAATGAAATAATCGTTTCGATCAAAAGTTCTACTTTTAGAAGAAAGGGTCTATAAAGTATGCTAGAATGTTAAAAGGTGTTCAGTATACTCCATGTAGTGGCTTATTCTTCTGTCAGACTGCACAAGAAAAATAAGCAATCTCCCAAGATTCGTCATGGTCCCTTCCTACAAGGGTTTAATGTTTGAACGAAGGAATCCGCAAGTGCGGAAAAGAACATTTCACGTTTCAGAAGATCACGAAATAAACCGAGGTTCAAATTTATATATATACGAATTTGAACCAGAGTTATTTTCGTGGGAGGCATTAACTTATAAATTCTTGTTTAAGGTACTTGTTTAGTTTTTGAGTCTATTTCCTCTCTCACAGACTCAAAAATTGTCCGATTTACCCTTTTTAAAGTTTCTCTGACGGGTACAAAAGTAGACAAAACAAGTTTTTCTAACTAATTCTTGGTTTGGGTACTTAGAATCGTTGGATTCAGTTGACATATTTTCTACATGTTTCAAAAATCATCTAAACTAAGATATTACGATTTTGGTTAAATTTGAAGTTGATTTTGAAGTCATACGCAGTTTTAGGAAATTCGTATATTTTTTTTTTTAAATATTTCTAAAATAATAAATCGTGGGACATCAACAGTAGTTTCCTTTGGTTTTTTATTGCTTGTTATTTGAGTAATTGTTTATATTTTTCGTATTCTTTCTGGGTCCATCCTCTTGACGTATGCGAATCACCACGTACCTTCTTTCACAATATAACAAAATTTTAAGTTAGTTTTCCAATGAATTCTTCGAATTCTTTTGGCTCTTTTTATTATTATTAGTGTACGATGAAAAATATTTTATTTCCTTAAATAAAACATTTCAAACTAATCAGATGAAGATATTCGGCTACAAGAAAACGTGAGAATTTCAGATAAATCTATATTTTCAACGTTTCGGTGTTGCTATAACATATTAAATAGTGTACCTACAGATCACTTCAATATTATCTGAATTAGAAGGAAGTATCCTAAAATCAGCCAAATTAAATCAGAATAGACTACTTTTTATCTAAATGCTTTAATTAAAAATATTTTTAAAAGTAAATTGAAAAAAAGAGACCTCTTTATAAAAAACATAACGTTACTTATTTGAGGAACTTGTGTAGTCAAGGAGGTACATTGGTCCTGATTTGTTGTCATTGTTTTTACTTCTTTAAATTACTTCTTGCTTTCCTACAAGCCTTGAGCCATTTTTCTAACCTTTTCTTTTGGCAGATCGCTCCAGCGGAGCTCGAAGCTATTATACAGAAGCACCCGGAGGTAATAGAGTCTGCAGTAGTCGGAAAGCCTTCTCCTGAATACGGGGAACTACCTACTGCTTTCGTCGTTAGGCAGCCTGGATCCACTCTCACCGAGCAAGAACTCTTCGACTTTGTTTCAAGTAACTGAATATATTCTAATTCTTATATATATATATATATATATATATATATATATATATATATATATATCAAAAAGAAAAAAACATTACTTCGAAAATTATAAAAGCCGCTAAAACGGGAAATATTGCAAATCACAATATATATATATATATATATATATATATATATATATATATACACAGGGTGCCGATTCCGAAAGGAAAAGGAGCTATGTCCAATTTTCTGTTTTTTTAACACAGTCATGTTTTTTAATGAATAAGAAAGGATTGCTCAAAACCTATTCAAGATGATTAAACTCGAATTATTCCATGATAAAATAGATAAAATTTCCTTTAAAAAACAGTAATTTAATTCACTAGAACCATTATTAAAAGATACTTTCTGGACGTCCAATAACGCACTTCTGTTTTTATCAATGAAACAGAGTTTATTCGCGATTTTTTTCCTCAGCCCCCTAACGGACTACAGATTCAATACTTACACGAAAACTTCTACATTTAATAAGCATTAAATCCATGCAAATAAAGTGGAGGTTTATTACGGGATAAATTGAAAGAATGGCTCCCTTTTGTCAAAAAAAATGTGGAATGTAGGGTTGTTAGTTTCAAATACCTTGGGTGAAAAAATTAAAGATTATTCATTTTTTAATGTCCAAACTGTGGGTATGCATTTTCCAGTCCAGAAGCAATAAAAAGTAACCGAAATAAATGATTGGAAAAGTTTTTCATTTGAGAGATCTGTTACATTTCATGTTTTTTAATTTTTCATTGATTTATGTTGTACATGATGTATTTGGCAACCATTTTGACTAGAAATTTTGAGCGGAGAATTCAAAAATATTTCGGGGTAGTTGAATAATTGTAATCCAGAATTTACGTATAATTTGAAATGTTTACAAATAAAATTTGAAATAAAACTTAAAATTGTGCAAAACATTGCGGGAGGAAAAATGTTAATCCTCAGTTCGGCAGCAACATTTTATGGACAGACAAAGCCACATTCACACGGAATGGAATATTTATCAGTCCCAATTCGCATACTTGGTTTCATTTTAATCCTTATGCCCTGTGAAGATCACACAATGAGTATGAGATTCAAGTTAACATGTGGTGCGGAATTCAGAACGAATACCTTCTTCAGCCAATCCTCTTTCCGGACAGGTTTCATTCAACATATTTTTAAACCTCTACACGAAGACCGACCTACTGTATTGGAAGATGTTCCGCTGGCACATAGATTTATGGTTGAAGATAGATTGCTGTCCTGCACGTAGGCCAATTGCAATTTCGGCAAATTTCAAATATATTACCAATATTTTAGTGCAAACTACATCGTGTAAAAGATAAATCAATGAAAATTTGTAAAACACTAACTGTAACAGATCTCTCAAATGAAAAACTTTTCCAATCATTTCTTACTGTTACTTTTTATTGCTTCCGGACTGGACAATGTATTCCCACAGTTTGGCCAATAAAAAATGAATAATTTTTAATTTCTTCACATAAGGTATTTGGAAGTAACAAAACTACATTCCACATTTTTTTGACAAAAGGGGGACAATCTTTCAATTTATCCCTCAATAAAACTCCACTTCATTTGCATGGATTTAATGCTTATTAAATGTAGAAGTTTTCGTGTAAGTATTGAATCTGTAGTCCGTTAGGGGCTGAGGTAAAAATTCGCGAAAAAACTCTGATTCATTGATAAAAACAGAAGTGCGTTATTGGACGTCCAGAAAGTATCTTTTAATAATGGTTCTAGTGAATTAAATTACTGTTTTTTAAAGGAAATTGTATCTATTTTATCATGGAGTAATTCGAGTTTAATCATCTTGAATAGTTTTTGAGCAATCCTTTCTTATTCATTAAAAAACATGACTGTGTTAAAAAAACAGAAAATTGGACATATCTCCTTTTCCTTCCGGAATCGGGCCATACTTCAAATAAACTTTTTGGTTGGAAATTATGTCTACAATCACCTCCTGGAGTTTGGCTACTTAGACCTGAATCACCCTGTGTGTATATATATATATATATACAGGGTGTCCCACATTGAGATGTCATAACTTTAGGGGTTTATTCTGCATATCATTTGTAGTTCAGGGACGCAAAAATGAGGGTTCTATCTCAACATGTAGAGGAGCTACTCAAACTTTTGTCTTTTTTGAAAACTACTGGCTTTTCTAAAGAAATGCAGCGTAAATAATATTCTCATATAGTTCTGATACACCCTAAATACAGCTCAAAACTTTTCATACATGTTCCTCCGAAATATTCTAGATTTTTCCTTACTACTGCTCTTTTGTAAAGGAGTTTATTACACACATACATATATATTATAAAAAATAGATATGTCAATTATATAACAAAACTTATTTATTTGTACAATAAAGGAAGTCTGCTCAAACCTAGCCAACTTTAGAAAGTTGGATTCACTTTCTTCGAGTATATTTCTGATGATAACGATAGTAAGATGTAATGATAAGCCTTTTCTGGAAAATAGTGAAGAGTTTTAATGAAATAATCAGAAATATTATTATTGTTACAAACGATGTGCTATTATTTTTACAGGAGAAGTAATTGATGAGAAGAAACTACGAGGTGGAGTCTACTTCGTCGAACATTTGCCGAAGAGTCCAGTTGGCAAAATCCTGAGGGGAGATCTCGTTAATTTGTTGAGTGCATAACTCCGCAAATCAGTCACATAATTCATCTTGTTATTGTTATTCATTCACCTAAGATATATTTTTGTATTCATTCACTTAATTTGTCTCATAAACTTTATTTGTACTCATAGATTACAAGTGAGATTATTTTATTGGTGAGATGGATTGACAAGATTTTCCTTACGTAGTGGGCACTCGCCTAGTTTTATAGAGTTAAGATATATTTGAATACAAAACCCAAAGGTAAGAAGTAATATGGTGAGTTTATTAGGAATTAATTCTAATTAATTAATTATTTCTATTATTAATTCTAATAATTAATTATTTTATGGAATGAATTTTCTCTTCGTCAGTATTTGTTCTGAATGTTTGAGTAAATTGAAACATGAGACCATCAAGTGAATTGTTTAAAACACATCTAAAACATTTTTGTTATATATTATAAATTTTTACATATTAATGCAAATGTTTCGGCCTAAATTGAAGGCCATCGTCAGAAGTACAATGGAAGAAGAAAGACCTTTCACCCCCCCCCCCTCTATTTCTCGTATAACCCACTACGCCTAATTCAGCAAAATATCAATCAATAAATATTTTAACGTCCACTTATAATGAACTCAGAATTTTAGGCAGGTTTTATATAAGTTACCAACCTTTTCTAACAATTATATGCCTGATTCAATTTCTTCTTCATAAAGAAACGCCACCACCCCGAGTGGTGATCGAACCTAGGACCATTAGACACGAAGTACCCACGGTCAAAAGGCGTAAAGAGGAAAAAAGAGTCTCATTTATTTCTGAAATAAGTTTGAAAAAAAGTTACAACATTCGGCCAAAACATTAAAAGATTATGTAACAAATAATTTTAAGTGATTGTAGGAAATGATAAAGGGACAATAACGCGCCTGTTATAAATAAATACGATTAATTGATGGTTTGTACTTTGCAGTATTAATTTCTCTATGTCATCTATTTAGTACACATTTCCAATTTAAGTTAAAATAAGTAATATATCTCTCATTATCTTTAGCTGTCACAGTTGTCAATTAATGGCAGAATTAATGTAATTTTAACTAAATAACTTATATGTATTATAGAGTATTTGTTATGAAATGTACAACAATGTGTATGTTGTTTTAATATAAAACAATGTTTTTACTATAGTTAAACTTAGAGCACAATTCCGTTTTAGTTTATAAACTAATATTGAATTGTTAGATAATTATAAATGATATTAAAAAGGAGCTTTATTAGATTGTTTAATATGGATTTGAATGCTTTATTCTTATGTATCTAAAATATAACAATGAGGTATGTAATTTTCAATATTTCTCTTTCCTTTCTTCTTGTACACAACCTCTCTTAACCGCCTCTTGAAGTTTCCAATTCATAAAAGTACACTACATGTCCTACATGGTATAATGTTATGATGTAGACAACAAATTTGGGGAGTTTAGGATTGAGAGAACCACATCCACAAAAAAAAACAAAAACAAAAAAAAACCCAATGATACGCAAGAATAAAATTAGAAATGTTGAAGAGGTTTGCGTGGGATCATAGGATGTTGAATATAGAATATTCAGCTCTCCTCAGAATACTCTCACGATACTACGCTGCTTAAAGATTTTTAAGGATTTCTTCAAATTGAATTGGTATTATATAATTGAGTATGTTAATGTGAGGCACGAGCATAAAGAAGAAATAACATAAAGGGCGGCTACATAGAATATGTAAATTGAATTAGGGCCTGAAATACTCAAAATAATAGTCATATTTATGAGCCTGGATTAATAATATCATTTTTTTAGGAGCCTTATTTGCATTAATTTCGTTTAGCTTTCAAAGAAATTACATATTTTTCAGAAAGGGTTTTAGAGGTTTTTGATACAATACGCAGTGTAAAAACTAAAATCGCATTGCCAGATGTCAAGGGTCCTTAATAAAATTAATTATTTTTCGGAGAAAAAGTAAATATATTCCACGGAGCGTAACATACACTTAATTACAAACCTAACATTGTAAAGGAATTTTTTCCCCGATATGTTGTCTGTAAGAGCCGGCCTGTTCTTTGCAATATACGAGATTGAAAACTTATGTCCGTCTGCTGTTTCTTTAGTTTTCAACATATTTAAGAATGTTTTCCGTATTTAGTGGCTTGGAGTCAATAAACATTAGTACACAACTAGAATATTATATTATTAACATTTTTTCGTCCAAAAGGTTTTTTTTATCTTTTTTTAACACCTATTCGAGTTAAATTTTTTAAACCCATATAGTGAAGTTGTGTTACCACTTTGCATTGATCCCATGCCATGAAGTCTTATTAATATTTAAGAGCGCTTTGCCCATTTAACAGGATGGAACTGTGAAAATTATAAAAAAAAAAAAAAAAAAAAAAAAAAAAAAAAAAAAAAAAAAAAAAAAAAAAAAAAAAAAAAAAAAAAAAACACGTGTCACAGACATTGGAGTGTAAAGGCTACTAGAATAATAATCTTCTGCTAGAAGTCGAGTGTAAAGGTAGGTTAGATTTTGCCCCTGAAGTGGCGTCCAATCTCCGTGAAAGTCTCATTGTAGAGGAAGAAGGGCGTGTTACTTTTAGATTTGTTTTTACTAATTATTATTCTTCTTTTAAAGTATTCGATTTTGATAAATGTGGTAAAGAAACTTTTTTTTTAAGGCGTGCCAACCTTAGGGTCGTTAGCGCCATCCAATAACATTACAATTGGTTTTAACCAGGGGTCGAAAATAATTGTTAACTTTTATTTGAAAAAAATATTTTTTAAACTTTTACTTTTATTTCCATTTTAAAAAAAGTAAAAGTACGAAAATAACTTTTTGCGCTTAGACTTAAAAAAAAAATTTACTTTCATTTTTCAACTTAAAAAATAAGTTTTAAACTAATTTTTATTTTTTTCTCTTTTTTACGGCTAATCGACATCTAGGCCATTAGCTCCGACATCCCGGGTACAGCAAGGAATTTTCCCAACGAGCCGTGAGATGAGAAAATTCCTGCCGCCGCACAGTGGGAAAAAATCCACTTTTAGGGCGACCAAATTATTTTTTTGTGTTTTTCAATATTTTTGAGGTCACTGAGTTAGGGAAAAATATTTAAAAACATCGTTGACCCATAGTTTTTAGTATATCCAACAAACAAATGTTGTAAACACACAAATGTTTTGACATAATAGATAAAAATTGGGAAAACATTTTGTAAATCTATGGAACATTTAAGTAGTACCTTTTTGCATCTATTATTTACATAAACATAATACATATATTTATAAAAAATAATACATAGGCTATAATTCGAAAATAAATAACAAAAATAGGCTAACAAATTGAAGAAAAAAGTAATTGTACTGACTTGTTTTTTTTTTTGTTTTTTTTAATAATAACAAATATATACCATTATATTATGCACTAAAAACGAAATATCCACCAATCATCGTCTGATTCAATATTGCTACATCCTTCAGCATTTTCTTTTGACGAGTCAGTATCGTCTGCCTCATTTTCTAATGACTGAAGTGGATCATGTGGTAAACTACAGTTCAATAGGCTAATTACATATACATCGGTAACATGAAATTTAAATAAACACGTATAGTTTCTGTTCAAAAAATGGAAAAGTAATTACAAGAACAAAACTGCAATAAACACTGGGAAAAATGTTCCCTTTCTTAGAGTCCGATTAATATTCCCTTCCGTCGCCTGTTGATGATCCAAGAAAGTAAATATTTACATTTTACCTTAATCCTACTAATACTAGAGAGTATTTAGTAAGTGATTTGTAAAATATTTTTTTGAATTTTGACCACCTAAAAGGTGATTTTCGCCCACTGTGCGCCGCGGATTCTTCAGCTTCTACCTGACTGCCTAAACTAAATTTAAATTTGCATTAAAAGGGGGAAGAAGGGGGAGCTGAAAGTCTCAAGACAGTAAAGTAGAAGCTTAAGGCTTATCGAAAAAAAATATTTGGAAGTGGAACTTTGTGGAACTTTTTTTTAAACCTTACTCAAACTTGAGTACTCAACAAAATATGAACCATCTAGTAATAATTTCATTAATATTTTTTTTCTTTGATATGCATTTCTGTTATTAGATATATATTATGTATTTATAAAGAACATACCACTAGGTAATAAATCCATTCTGAAAAGAATTTATAAAATTTGCACACAATTTTTAAAACACACATTACAAAGACCGTAGTTGGAACAAGACTAAGCAGAGGAAGAGCAAGTGACTAGCAATGGTTGCCTTCCTTATTGTTTTAAACAGGTTTGGGTTAAACTAGCTAAAAAAATTGTTCTGTTTTCAATGAATAGAAGACTTGAGCACGTTTTGACACGTAAATTGACTTTCTACGACGACATCACATTTTCGACTTTTGTCGCCGTAAAGTAGTCGTTTTGCCGGTGGGAATCGAATCCATCATCTCCCGCATATGGAACTAAGGCGCTAGCCACTAGGCCACGGGGAGACCCCTTTTAAACTTAAAAGTTTTCAAAAAGGTTTTTTTAACAGTTAAATTTTAACTTCTTTGATAAAAAAATAACTGTTTGGATCGGAGGTTTTAACCTACTTTTGTCATGTGTTTGGAGTTGTTAATAGATGCTAGTGATATGTGAGCTTTTAGATTTGATTTAATTATTTCCCTTATCATGAATATATTATTGCTCCTCGTGTACACCAGGATCAGCTCTTAGGAGGAGCTGAGTTTATTAATTACTTGCAAAATAATTTTCACGTGTATAGACAAACAAACACAGAAGCGCGCGCACATATACACACGCACACGCAGAACACCCAAACACACGCGCGCGCACAAACACTGACATACACAAACCCACATCCATTCATTCACTCACATATGCTCAACATATACCATTCACTATAATGCTGAATATTTAATTATTTGTATGCTTCTATCTATTTCTGTTAATGAAACTAAGTTCGCCATCAAACAGAATATGCCTATCTGACCAATTTTAGTTTGGTTGATATGTCCATGAAAAAACTCAACCGTTTTCATTGTGAATTTTGGAAGACTCAAAGGTTTGATGCTGTAAATGAAATGTTTTAAATTTGTTGCCATGATTTTTTAAAATTTTATGAAGCGACTTGAAGCTTTTGTAGTTTTTTTTAAATTTACAAAAATGTCTGAAATTTATTTGCGATTGGAGTAGTGTGAGCACGTTAAGAAAAATAATCAAATAAACCTCTATTGGTTGACAAAATCTCCATTACATTAAACCTTTCAAAATCTCATCTTCTTTCCTACGAAAATATTTCATGAAAAGGTTTGATTCATGGCTATTATTTCTTTATTCCGATTAGAGCTCTTCCACTGGCTTCATTCCTATCGAGGTTACACATTTTGTTATGCTTCTTCTGGTCAATTGCTTCTTTTGGTTAAGGTGGGAATACTTTTTGAGGTCTCTCGACACGCATGTTGTAAGTGATTGAACATATTTCGTCAGAAAGAGCAAGAGTATTTTGAAAACCAACCCACTTATGAGGTTGGCCTCATGACGCAATCCTCAATTGCTCATTAGAAAATTTGACGTTTTAGAACCTACAGATCACGAACATAATAGTGGTTCAAATTCCTGCATATATCGCTCTCTAGCTGGCACAATAATATATTCTGTGATTTCACATGTCAAGTTCGTTAATCCGAGGTCGGTCTGGTTAGGTTCCTAGCATCCGTCCACCGGAACATGTTTGTGCAGAATTCGCGACAAAATAATCGCAACGGTTACGTTTTTGCGTTTCTAGGCTTCCAGGTACACGTTTTTTTTTTTTTTTTTTTTTGGGGGCATACCGACATTTGGGCCATTAGCGCCAACATCCATGGTATAGCTGGGAATTTTCTCAACAAGCTCTGAAATTAACCCCATTTGAGCAGGAGAATCTAAGGCGTTTGCTTTCCACTGTACCACGGGGAGGCCCCGTGACGACTATAAGGTGACATTAATTTTTTTTTTTTGCGGTTGACTGTTTCGATGGCCAATAGTAAAATGAGGATGAGGCTATGAGGTCAAAATTACTATAAATAAAATATATACAGTTCACCGTAAATTATTTATTTTTTATCATTTGTAAAATTTGTTCATTACAGAATATTTTACGATATTTATATCTTAGAATTTTAGGTATAGTGGAAGGATCTCCTCCTCAAGTTGAGGCTGTAAGTTTTTATATTTAAATCATATTCCCCTAAAGAGGTACTAAAAGGGTGCGAAACATTTTAGTGAAATTTTAATTTTTGACCTTCCACCTGTAACTAAAATCTGAGCATTTGAGGAAAGGGTCAGTTTCGTATTAATTATGATATTTATTTGATTTAAAATAGCTTAAATTTGCTAATATGATCATAATATTAATACGACGATCATAAGTCATAATAATAACTTCTTTCTACTTCAAACCCCAAATTCCAATTTCGGAACACTATCACTCTGAGAAGGTTACGCTAAAGTTATGTTTTCGACAGTGCTCGTAAGAGGCCATGTCTCACGGTCACACAACATGACTGGTTTTATTATTGAGCTGTAATTGAGTGTTTGCACTAAGGATGTAGGAAATAGATTTTTGTAGAAAACGTATTAAGCATTCGAAAAGACCCCTTATACTCCTAAATTAAATTTTCTAGTAAGATCATAATATTAACACATACATAATTATTTCAATTAAACAATTATGAAAAATTTAAATTGTTCATTATAAAATACGTCTAAACTAGCTATTGTTAGTTGAGAACAAAATTCACTCTTTTTAATTACGTTCGTACTTTAGTTGTGTCAATTTAGTTGGAAGTGCCAAGCTATGGACACGTTACCTACAACTAATAGCTGAAGGCAATTAATAGTTCTTAATTGGCAGTGTTATACCACCAAAAAGAAAGTTAACTACGCCCAACACTGATAAGTGCTTATGCCTGCTGATTCACTGTAAGTTGGGAAGTAGATCCAAGAGAAGCGTATGTTAATGCCCAACTTGGGGACTAGTTTCTCTGAAGTGTCATAGAAGGCAAGAAACTTTAGCCATTTCATAAACACACAAGTGGCAACTCAGTAATACAGCTAAGGTCAGTCCTTCAATCCACAAGGCAATCCGCTCCTACTCATTGCTTCAAGGGTGCAACATATTCCGACAGTCTACATGCTATTAATTCTAGCAATATTGTATTTAATCCCAATTCTATTTAATTTTACTTACAAGGAAACATCCCCAAGTGTCCGGAGCCGATTTTTATGAAACCTTGTATACTTATTAAACACGTGAAAATAATCATAATATCACCGAAACCAAAAAACGATACTTTTTTCCTCTTCGGAAGAGACAAGGCATCTCTCGGTATTGGAGGTAAAAAGTATTATTTTTTTGTATTCGATGATATTTACCACATTAGAGTTTCTTGGGCTGCTGATTTTAAATCTGCTATTATTTTTGGTGTAAACAAATGTTTAATTCAAACGTAAGCATATTTTTTAATATATTTGACGAAATATAAATTATTGTTTAACGATTGTATTTTTCCTTTAATCTACTCTCTAAAACAAATGAATTGGTGAAAGAATCATGTCGATATCATTTTCTAAACTGGATATATAAAATAAAGCATTTTCAACCTATTTTATTTTATTTCTCTGCTCCTAAGGCGCATTGGACACAGCGCTCGGACACGTGTCGACTATTTTTCCATGTAGAATCACCAGAAGAAAAAATGGACCAAATCGGTGACTCCACCACTGTACACTCACTTTGTTAGAATATTTGACGTGTACATTGGAGGGGTGCTTTCACCCCTTAAACGTGCGATTTGGCCGATATAAAAAAGTACGTATTGATTATTTTCACGCGTTTAATAAATATACAAACCCAGTACACTGAACATGCTAACCCCTATACACAACACTGCAATTCGACTAGCCCTTGGTGCCTTTAGGTCAAGCCCCTCAGTAAGTTTGTATGCTGAATCAGCAGAACCTCCATTGCACATTAGAAAAGCTATGCTTATAAGTAAATTTTATAATAAAATTATTTCGTATCCCAATACCTCTTGTATAAGTGACATACTAGACAACCCTCATGCTGAAGGTTATGAACGCAGAGAAGGCCGCATTCGACCGTTCATAATAAGATATCGTAGAGTGAAAGAGGAGTTTGGTCTTAGCAATCCAAACATTATTACACACAAACTTACATTAACACCTCCTTGGATAACTCAAAATTATAATATAGATTTAACACTCACAAAATTCAAAAAGACAAATCCAGCCAGTACAATATTATAGACAGAATACTTTAAAGCATTTATTACAAAACACAACAAATTGCCAAAGATTTTACACTGATGGGTCCAAAACGCCAAATGGTGTCGGATCTGCAGCTATAATCCAAGATAGCATCTTCCGTTTAAACCTACCACCATATTCTAGCATATTAGAAGCCGAGCTCCGTGCTATCCTTCTTGCACTACAGAACGTCCCATTAACCCACCAGCCACATGTAATCATCTGTAGCGACTCTTTGAGTTCACTCCAGTGTTTACAGAACATGTACACAACACATCCTACATGCATAGAAATTATAGAGCATATTCACAATTTACATACATTTGGAAAGCACATCACACTATCGTGGCTACCAGGACACAAAGACTTAGGACAAAGTACGGCTGCTGACTTACAAGCAAAACTTGTGACGGAGGAACCAACTTATGGCCAACTTAAATTGTACCACAAAGAAGTTTCACGGCAAAATAAAAACGACATAAAAGACAAATGGCAACTGAACTGGACGAGCATAACAGAAAACAAACTTCGACAAATTAAACAGACCGTAAGCGACTGGGCTTCGTCATACAGGGATTCAAGGCGAGAAGAAGTAGCGTTAGCCAGACTAAGGATAGGCCACACACGTATAACTCATGAATACCTTATGACAAAGTCTGATAAACCATTGTGCCAAATCTGTAACAAAGACCTCACAGTTCAACATATACTGACAGACTGTAATTTGAGACAAGACTTGGGAATTCCACGAGACATGAACCAACTACTCCGTGATAGCAGTCACCATATCAACGCTATACTTACCTTTCTTAAAGACAACAATATTTTTAACAAAATTTAACAAACCCCAGACCAAACTTCTCAAATAGTCAACATGTGGGTCTAGTATGTATTACAGCAACCACTTAATTTTCTTAATTCATTGTCTTTGATTGTCAAGACGACCCAAACTGTGCTTTTAACATCGTCGTTGTTAAGGTCTTTTTTTTTTTTTTTTTTTTTTTTTTGTTTTTTAATAAACGTCACTCATGACGTGATATATTCATTTATTCATCATTATTTTACATAGGATCCTTCCTATTGATTATACATGGGGCTATTGTTCTTATGTATGTTGTCATATTATGCATAGAACCTATGTTGTAAATAGAAACTGTTGCGCTTATATATAGTCATATTGTACATAGGAACTATTTTCTTCGTTTCCTTTCAAAATTAAAAGTTTTTTTTTTAAAAATTTATTGTTTTTTACTAGTTAATTTTACTTTTAGCTGTATGTTATTCACAAACTTAATTGTATAATTAGATTGATACACACAATAATGTAATTGGATTTATAATGATGTAATATGTTAATTATTAAGGATCAATAATTATTATATAAGATTATAATTATGTATTTGAATCATTGTTATGTATTTCCATTTTATATGTGTACCTGGGAGAAACGCTGTCAATGCGGGGTGCGCATAAATAAATTATAAAAAAAAAAAAAAAATATACAAAGTTTCATAAAAATCGGCTCCGGAGACTTGGGGATGTTCCTTTGTTAGTTATTTAGTCTTCGTATCCTAGACTATTCTAATGTAGAGATTTAATTAGTGAAATTATTATAATTAAAAACAAAGCAATATAAATTCTATCTTCCCTACTCTACTTCAGTATTACCACTCAAACATTATTAAACACTTTAACTAGAGATGGCCGATCTGAATCCATCTTGTAAAACATCTTATCTTCTTAACACGTTATATTAATTTTTTAAATACATCTCCGAGGCCCGAATATCCATCTCCAAAGGCCAATCTTTTTAAAGAATCCATCTCTGAGAGCCAATCTTTTAATGAATCCATCTTCAAAGGCCGATCTTTTAAAGAATCGATTTATCTACAATAGAGTATAATATATATTTTTTTTTATTTCAAATATTCAAATACTTAATCTCCCCTCTTGTTACTCAATCTCATTTCTTTGAGTGAATAATGAAACTGGAGTATGGTTATCATGTCCCTCATCAACTGGAGTATGGTTATCATGTCCCTCATCAACTGGAGTATGGTTATCATGTCCCTCATCAACTGGAGTATGGTAATCATGTCCCTCATCAACTGGAGTATGGTTATCATGTCCCTCATCAACTGGAGTATGGTTATCATGTCCCTCATCAACTCGAGTATGGTTATCATGTCCCTCATCAACTGGAGTATGGTAATCATGTCCCTCATCAACTGGAGTATGGTAATCATGTCCCTCATCAACTGGAGTATGGTTATCATGTCCCTCATCAACTGGAGTATGGTTATCATGTCCCTCATCAACTGGAGTATGGTAATCATGTCCCTCATCAACTGGAGTATGGTTATCATGTCCCTCATCAACTGGAGTATGGTAATCATGTCCCTCATCAACTGGAGTATTGTTATCGTGTCCCTCATCAACTGGAGTATGGTTATAGTGTCCCTCATCAACTGGAGTATGGTTATCGTGTCCCTCATCAACTGGAGTATGGTTATCGTGTCCCTCATCAACTGGAGTATGGTTATCGTGTCCCTCATCAACTGGAGTATGATTATCATGTCCCTCATCAACTGGAGTATGGTAATCATGTCCCTCATCAACTGGAGTATGGTTATCATGTCCCTCATCAACTGGAGTATGGTTATCATGTCCCTCATCAACTCGAGTATGGTTATCATGTCCCTCATCAACTGGAGTATGGTAATCATGTCCCTCATCAACTGGAGTATGGTAATCATGTCCCTCATCAACTGGAGTATGGTAATCATGTCCCTCATCAACTGGAGTATGGTTATCATGTCCCTCATCAACTGGAGTATGGTTATCATGTCCCTCATCAACTGGAGTATGGTTATCATGTCCCTCATCAACTGGAGTATGGTTATCATGTCCCTCATCAACTGGAGTATGGTTATCATGTCCCTCATCAACTGGAGTATGGTAATCATGTCCCTCATCAACTGGAGTATGGTTATCATGTCCCTCATCAACTGGAGTATGGTAATCATGTCCCTCATCAACTGGAGTATTGTTATCGTGTCCCTCATCAACTGGAGTATGGTTATAGTGTCCCTCATCAACTGGAGTATGGTTATCGTGTCCCTCATCAACTGGAGTATGGTTATCGTGTCCCTCATCAACTGGAGTATGGTTATCGTGTCCCTCATCAACTGGAGTATGATTATCATGTCCCTCATCAACTGGAGTATGGTAATCATGTCCCTCATCAACTGGAGTATGGTTATCATGTCCCTCATCAACTGGAGTATGGTTATCATGTCCCTCATCAACTCGAGTATGGTTATCATGTCCCTCATCAACTGGAGTATGGTAATCATGTCCCTCATCAACTGGAGTATGGTAATCATGTCCCTCATCAACTGGAGTATGGTAATCATGTCCCTCATCAACTGGAGTATGGTTATCATGTCCCTCATCAACTGGAGTATGGTTATCATGTCCCTCATCAACTGGAGTATGGTTATCATGTCCCTCATCAACTGGAGTATGGTTATCATGTCCCTCATCAACTGGAGTATGGTTATCATGTCCCTCATCAACTGGAGTATGGTTATCGTGTCCCTCATCAACTGGAGTATGGTTATCGTGTCCCTCATCAACTGGAGTATGGTTATCGTGTCCCTCATCAACTGGAGTATGGTTATCGTGTCCCTCATCAACTGGAGTATGGTTATCGTGTCCCTCATCAACTGGAGTATGGTTATCGTGTCCCTCATCAACTGGAGTATGGTTATCCTGTCCCTCATCAACTGGAGTATGGTTATCCTGTCCCTCATCAACTGGAGTATGGTTATCATGTCCCTCATCAACTGGAGTATGGTTATCATGTCCCTCATCAACTGGAGTATGGTTATCATGTCCCTCATCAACTGGAGTATGGTTATCATGTCCCTCATCAACTGGAGTATGGTTATCATGTCCCTCATCAACTGGAGTATGGTTATCATGTCCCTCATCAACTGGAGTATAGTTATCATGTCCCTCATCAACTGGAGTATGGTTATCATGTCCCTCATCAACTGGAGTATGGTCATCATGTCCCTCATCAACTGGAGTATGGTTATCATGTCCCTCATCAACTGGAGTATGGTTATCATGTCCCTCATCAACTGGAGTATGGTTATCATGTCCCTCATCAACTGGAGTATGGTTATCATGTCCCTCATCAACTGGAGTATAGTTATCATGTCCCTCATCAACTGGAGTATGGTTATCATGTCCCTCATCAACTGGAGTATGGTCATCATGTCCCTCATCAACTGGAGTATGGTTATCATGTCCCTCATCAACTGGAGTATGGTTATCATGTCCCTCATCAACTGGAGTATGGTTATCGTGTCCCTCATCAACTGGAGTATGGTTATCGTGTCCCTCATCAACTGGAGTATGGTTATCGTGTCCCTCATCAACTGGAGTATGGTTATCGTGTCCCTCATCAACTGGTGTATGGTTATCATGTCCCTCATCAACTGGAGTATGGTTATCATGTCCCTCATCAACTGGAGTATGGTTATCATGTCCCTCATCAACTGGAGTATGGTTATCATGTCCCTCATCAACTGGAGTATGGTTATCATGTCCCTCATCAACTGGAGTATGGTTATCATGTCCCTCATCAACTGGAGTATGGTTATCATGTCCCTAATCAACTGGAGTATGGTTATCGTGTCCCTCATCAACTGGAGTATTGTTATCGTGTCCCTCATCAACTGGAGTATGGTTATAATGTCCCTCATCAACTGGAGTATGGTTATCGTGTCCCTCATCAACTGGAGTATGGTTATCGTGTCCCTCATCAACTGGAGTATGGTTACCGTGTCCCTCATCAACTGGAGTATGGTTATCATGTCCCTCATCAACTGGAGTATGGTTATCATGTCCCTCATCAACTGGAGTATGGTTATCATGTCCCTCATCAACTGGAGTATGGTTATCATGTCCCTCATCAACTGGAGTATGGTTATCATGTCCCTCATCAACTGGAGTATGGTTATCATGTCCCTAATCAACTGGAGTATGGTTATCGTGTCCCTAATCAACTGGAGTATGGTTATCGTGTCCCTCATCAACTGGAGTATGGTTATCGTGTCCCTCATCAACTGGAGTATGGTTATAATGTCCCTCATCAACTGGAGTATGGTTATCGTGTTCCTCATCAACTGGAGTATGGTTATCGTGTCCCTCATCAACTGGAGTATGGTTATCCTGTCCCTCATCAACTGGAGTATGGTTATCATGTCCCTCATCAACTGGAGTATGGTTATCATGTCCCTCATCAACTGGAGTATGGTTATCATGTCCCTCATCAACTGGAGTATGGTTATCATGTCCCTCATCAACTGGAGTATGGTTATCATGTCCCTCATCAACTGGAGTATGGTTATCATGTCCCTCATCAACTGGAGTATGGTTATCATGTCCCTCATCAACTGGAGTATGGTTATCATGTCCCTCATCAACTGGAGTATGGTTATCATGTCCCTAATCAACTGGAGTATGGTTATCGTGTCCCTCATCAACTGGAGTATGGTTATCGTGTCCCTCATCAACTGGAGTATGGTTATCATGTCCCTAATCAACTGGAGTATGGTTATCGTGTCCCTCATCAACTGGAGTATGGTTATCGTGTCCCTCATCAACTGGAGTATGGTTATAATGTCCCTCATCAACTGGAGTATGGTTATCGTGTCCCTCATCAACTGGAGTATGGTTATCGTGTCCCTCATCAACTGGAGTATGGTTATCGTGTCCCTCATCAACTGGAGTATGGTTATCATGTCCCTCATCAACTGGAGTATGGTTATCATGTCCCTCATCAACTGGAGTATGGTTATCATGTCCCTCATCAACTGGAGTATGGTTATCATGTCCCTCATCAACTGGAGTATGGTTATCATGTCCCTCATCAACTGAAGTATGGTTATCATGTCCCTCATCAACTGGAGTATGGTTATCATGTCCCTCATCAACTGGAGTATGGTTATCATGTCCCTCATCAACTGGAGTATGGTTATCATGTCCCTCATCAACTGGAGTATGGTTATCATGTCCCTCATCAACTGGAGTATGGTTATCGTGTCCCTCATCAACTGGAGTATGGTTATCATGTCCCTCATCAACTGGAGTATGGTTATCATGTCCCTCATCAACTGGAGTATGGTTATCATGTCCCTCATCAACTGGAGTATGGTTATCATGTCCCTCATCAACTGGAGTATGGTTATCATGTCCCTAATCAACTGGAGTATGGTTATCGTGTCCCTCATCAACTGGAGTATGGTTATCATGTCCCTCATCAACTGGAGTATGGTTATCATGTCCCTCATCAACTGGAGTATGGTTATCATGTCCCTCATCAACTGGAGTATGGTTATCATGTCCCTCATCAACTGGAGTATGGTTATCATGTCCCTCATCAACTGGAGTATGGTTATCATGTCCCTCATCAACTGGAGTATGGTTATCATGTCCCTCATCAACTGGAGTATGGTTATCATGTCCCTCATCAACTGGAGTATGGTTATCATGTCCCTCATCAACTGGAGTATGGTTATCATGTCCCTAATCAACTGGAGTATGGTTATCGTGTCCCTCATCAACTGGAGTATGGTTATCGTGTCCCTCATCAACTGGAGTATGGTTATCATGTCCCTAATCAACTGGAGTATGGTTATCGTGTCCCTCATCAACTGGAGTATGGTTATCGTGTCCCTCATCAACTGGAGTATGGTTATAATGTCCCTCATCAACTGGAGTATGGTTATCGTGTCCCTCATCAACTGGAGTATGGTTATCGTGTCCCTCATCAACTGGAGTATGGTTATCGTGTCCCTCATCAACTGGAGTATGGTTATCATGTCCCTCATCAACTGGAGTATGGTTATCATGTCCCTCATCAACTGGAGTATGGTTATCATGTCCCTCATCAACTGGAGTATGGTTATCATGTCCCTCATCAACTGGAGTATGGTTATCATGTCCCTCATCAACTGGAGTATGGTTATCATGTCCCTCATCAACTGGAGTATGGTTATCATGTCCCTCATCAACTGGAGTATGGTTATCATGTCCCTCATCAACTGGAGTATGGTTATCATGTCCCTCATCAACTGGAGTATGGTTATCATGTCCCTCATCAACTGGAGTATGGTTATCGTGTCCCTCATCAACTGGAGTATGGTTATCATGTCCCTCATCAACTGGAGTATGGTTATCATGTCCCTCATCAACTGGAGTATGGTTATCATGTCCCTCATCAACTGGAGTATGGTTATCATGTCCCTCATCAACTGGAGTATGGTTATCATGTCCCTAATCAACTGGAGTATGGTTATCGTGTCCCTCATCAACTGGAGTATGGTTATCATGTCCCTCATCAACTGGAGTATGGTTATCATGTCCCTCATCAACTGGAGTATGGTTATCATGTCCCTCATCAACTGGAGTATGGTTATCATGTCCCTCATCAACTGGAGTATGGTTATCATGTCCCTCATCAACTGGAGTATGGTTATCATGTCCCTCATCAACTGGAGTATGGTTATCATGTCCCTAATCAACTGGAGTATGGTTATCGTGTCCCTCATCAACTGGAGTATGGTTATCGTGTCCCTCATCAACTGGAGTATGGTTATCATGTCCCTAATCAACTGGAGTATGGTTATCGTGTCCCTCATCAACTGGAGTATGGTTATCGTGTCCCTCATCAACTGGAGTATGGTTATAATGTCCCTCATCAACTGGAGTATGGTTATCGTGTCCCTCATCAACTGGAGTATGGTTATCGTGTCCCTCATCAACTGGAGTATGGTTATCGTGTCCCTCATCAACTGGAGTATGGTTATCATGTCCCTCATCAACTGGAGTATGGTTATCATGTCCCTCATCAACTGGAGTATGGTTATCATGTCCCTCATCAACTGGAGTATGGTTATCATGTCCCTCATCAACTGGAGTATGGTTATCATGTCCCTCATCAACTGGAGTATGGTTATCATGTCCCTCATCAACTGGAGTATGGTTATCATGTCCCTCATCAACTGGAGTATGGTTATCATGTCCCTCATCAACTGGAGTATGGTTATCATGTCCCTCATCAACTGGAGTATGGTTATCATGTCCCTCATCAACTGGAGTATGGTTATCATGTCCCTCATCAACTGGAGTATGGTTATCATGTCCCTCATCAACTGGAGTATGGTTATCATGTCTCTCATCAACTGGAGTATGGTTATCATGTCCCTCATCAACTGGAGTATGGTTATCATGTCCCTCATCAACTGGAGTATGGTTATCATGTCCCTCATCAACTGGAGTATGGTTATCATGTCCCTAATCAACTGGAGTATGGTTATCGTGTCCCTCATCAACTGGAGTATGGTTATCATGTCCCTCATCAACTGGAGTATGGTTATCATGTCCCTCATCAACTGGAGTATGGTTATCATGTCCCTCATCAACTGGAGTATGGTTATCATGTCCCTCATCAACTGGAGTATGGTTATCATGTCCCTCATCAACTGGAGTATGGTTATCATGTCCCTCATCAACTGGAGTATGGTAATCATGTCCCTCATCAACTGGAGTATGGTTATCATGTCCCTCATCAACTGGAGTATGGTTATCATGTCCCTCATCAACTGGAGTATGGTTATCATGTCCCTCATCAACTGGAGTATGGTTATCATGTCCCTCATCAACTGGAGTATGGTTATCGTGTCCCTCATCAACTGGAGTATGGTTATCATGTCCCTCATCAACTGGAGTATGGTTATCATGTCCCTCATCAACTGGAGTATGGTTATCATGTCCCTCATCAACTGGAGTATGGTTATCATGTCCCTCATCAACTGGAGTATGGTTATCATGTCCCTCATCAACTGGAGTATGGATATCATGTCCCTCATCAACTGAAAATTTAGCAAGACTTGAGCGTTTCACCATTCATGCTCCTCCTAATATATTTTATCTAGTGAGTACAGTATTCTCTGCCTGTATGATGATATTTTCAATTCGGTGTTGGCAGGGCTTAGTCCTTTTCCCGTTTTTCTGTAATTAATATAATTTAATACTTACCTGATTTATGTGTATATACATATTAATTAATTAAGTTTTAACTGTCTTTTGGGCACAGAATTGAACTGTAGACGCAAAAAAGGCTTTAAGGATAGTTAAAATGTTGAAAAATAAATACAATTTTTTGGTAGAAAGAAGAATATCATGGGAAGAATTGAAGAAACGATTCATTTTTTTCTAATTTAAAAATAACATAAAATACGAGCTTGAAATTCTGAAGCAATTATTTGTCCAAAATCTTCTTCTTTTCTTCTTTCTTCTTATTAGGTTTGGCATGGAATTTTTGCCTATGTTAAAATAATAGCCTTAGCATTTTTTCATTATCATTATATAAACTTTAAGGTGTCTGATAAAGTTAATGAATGATAAGAAATTTTATTATAAGACAAAAATTTCACGTTTTATTTCTTTCTTCTCTCTCTCTTGATTTTCAGTTCTTTTTTCTTGCATATTAAATGATGCTACATCATCATGTGCATATGATTTGACACTGTTTTATGTTGATACTGTTTCAAAAAGCTGATAAACATTTAAAATGAGGATTCCAGTTAAGCCTCGATTTTAAAATTTAAATGAGCAATTGGAAATATATTCACAAATATATATATATATATATATATATATATATATATATATATATGTCTGTGTGTGGGGGAGGGGGGTATACACCTTTAGATAATATTTTCTTAAAATTCTGCAGGACATATTAGGCGCGTTAACATTCCTTATTGTTAAAGGAAAGCCTCTTGTTACTTTTTTTTAAATCCTCAAAAATCTAATTAAAGTTGCCTTAATGTAAAACCATCTGTATAAAAGGTACTGGTTAATGAGTAACTGTTACATTGCTCTGCCCATAAGTAATGTCGGAATTTAATATTCTATCTATTTATGTTCCCTCCTTTTGAATTTATTTTCTTTTTCATTTTTTGTTTATTATAGCATGAACTAGACTTGTGTGGATCTCCCAAGACACCACTTGGGAATTCCTTACTTAGGAATATCTGGGGAAAGGCCACAACTCACTAACTTTTCTGTATTTTCGGATTTTTCCCTTTAGTTTAGGGAACCATTACCGAGACTATACTCTATATATATATATATATATATTCTTTTCTTTTAGTTAAGCGAGCGATCTTTTATAATACACCAGTTTCACATTTCAGACTACTTCATTACTAATTTTTACCACAAGTTTCATTTGTTTTCATGGGGCCAGTACTATTTCGAAGATAAGTAATTAGGGAGTAGTTAGGATTCGGCTAAGAAAACATCAATACGATTTTTGTAAAAAAACTATATTCAGGAGGTTTCGCCTACTCTTTGGTAGCCTTCGTTAGCAATGAAGGTTCCGGGAGGGAGAGAAAGACCGAAGTTAACACTTAAGTAACCATCGTGAAAATATACTTGGTATATTTTCAGGATAGTTACTTAAGTGTTAACTTTGGTCTAACCAAAGAGGAGCCGAAACCTCCTGAATATAGATTTTTTGCTGATTGCTTATCACCTCGACGGCTAACTATCTAATCTTCATATTTGGAAGATGTTCTTAAAGCTTACTCGGTCGAGCGGACGACTTCATTCTTTCGGAAATGTTTTACATGAATATGGATACTAACATAAGGCTCGTGTCAGTTGTTTATTGGATGTAAGGAATTCAGGATTATTCAAATTGAAAAAAGTATTATTTAATAGTAAATATTTAAAGAATTGATTAAATTTCTGTAAAACGCGTATTGCATTTTATTTTCCGAATCCCCATCTTATAATTTAATGGAATATAATTTGTTGGGGTCTCCCGTGGTCTAATGGCTAGCGCCTTGGATTCATAAGCGGGAGATGGTGGGTTCGATTCCCAACCTCCGGCAGGAATTTTATCATCCCACGGCTCGCTGGTAAAATCCCTCGCTGCACCCTGGATGTCGGCGCTAATGACCTAGATGTAGATGCGCCGTAAAAAAAAAAAAAAAAAAAAAAAAAAAAAAAAAAAAAAAAAAAAAAAATATATATATATATATAATTTGTTTGTTATGAAGGGATTGAGATTGAGTAGGAATAGTGAAATGGTTAGATAGGCAAGGAATGAAAATATTCAAAAAGAAAATCTAATAACTATTTCAGCTTCCATAAATGAACACGCCAAATGTACTTTGGTATTTTTATTATATCCTACCACCCTTTCCAATTATCCCTTTCCAACTCCGTATTTTTAGTATGGTTTTAAAAAAACTCTTAAAATTAAGTATTTCTTTTAAATTTAAATATTTCATTGACGTTACATTTATATTGTTTTTTCAACACCTTCATCTAGCAAATGATTCTTACTGTGGAACGTCATTAGAAACAATTTTAATTAAAGGGCTATTAAAAAACTTTTATGACATAAGCCAATTATTTTTATTAAGGCATAACTATTACATAAAATATAGATTTGTTTCAGTTAGCCTAGTATCCAGGAAGAGTTTCCACATATATGACTCATTACATAGTTATTTAACATTAGGAATTACATGTCGAATACAAGTTTCTAATAGAACCGATCATATAAAATTAATTTTCCACACTGTCTTTTTTAAATATAATAAATTATTATCCTTTCACTAAATAATTAAAAAAAAAACCACATAAACATCTAATTATATTTTTTACTTGCATTTAAGGTAGCAAGAATGAATTATTCATTCATATAAAATAATAAAATAAACTTTGTATTTGTTCAGAATAAAATATATTTTATGAATAAATAATACAAAGTAGAATTCTACACTAAAAATAAATTTCCTTTATTTCATGAAGAAATAAATTGGATAAAAGGGAGGCCCAAAAATTAAAGATGTTTAATTGGTTCTCCTGACTTCATCTTCTAAGTTGTTGAAACCTGAAAAAAAATAATGAGCATAAATCAAACATATTTATGTAACTTTTTCATTATGCATTAAGATTATTTACTTAATTATAAATTTTATCTTGTTTTATTTGTTCTGTGTATTTATGAAAATAAATCTTCATTTAGTACTTAGAATTGGGTCTCCCCGTAGTCCAGGAGCCAACACCTTGGGTTCTCATGGGGGATAAATCGTATGACAGTAGATAGATGATAAAAACGAAACGTAAGAGAGAAAGCTGAGAGATGATTAGAAAAAAAAAAGGAGTAGGACAGATTAAAAATATCTAACTACTAAACACCTAAAACTACCTAAACCTGACAGTAGGGGGCGTTGGTTCCATCGTCTGTCGCTTTGAAGCCACAACATTCAGCCCTGCATAAGAGGTTCGTGGTGCTGAAATCAGCAACATTTAGTTTCCTACATGGGCGTATATAAAGGGGTCTGAGGGGGCTGCGGCCCCCCCCCCCAAATATGGCATAAAAACCTTAAAAATAAATTAAGTAGGATCAATTAGTTACGAAAAAATAAATTCTTTTGGGTGTAATATCGTTTTAATTAGCTATCTATTCCAAGTTCTAGATTGTTGAATTCTTTGTTGAACAAATGCTGTCAGCATCCCCCCCCCTGAAATTTTTCCAGCTCCTCCCGAAATTATTTTCTATATACACTCATGGTTTTCTGTGTTGATTACTACAATCTCTACACTTTCATTTCTATTTCAATGACATTGTTGATTTAAAATTTCAAATCAAAATAGGGAAAAATGTGATTAATTTAATAACTAATGAGTATTGATATATTATATTAAAATCCTTAATTAGTCATTTGAAGAAATAGTTCATTTATAAAATAAGAAAATATTGTTGAGATTCTATACGAGCAGATAACTGCCATTCCCAAGCCTGAAAAATATACTTATCTATTTATGTGATGTATGATTGATCTCATAATGGACATGTAAAACTATGTGCCAGAGAATAGTCTGAAACTATTCCCCTAGAATGCCATATGCAAAGAAATCAGATGCGCTTACAATATCTGCCTCGTTGGACATTGCATATATTAAAAACAAAAGAAAAAACAAAACAGATTTACAGTCAAATATTTTTTAATCAAGAAAATAAGCGAGTAGGAAATCTAATTACCTGGTTCAAATGTCTCCATGTGGCCCATACTTCGCTTTCCCCAGAGACCTTTCAAGTTCTGCCAAGCAGGTTCACGTTTGCCCCAAGATCCTGACAAGAAACAAAATCTCATATTTACTAGTGAAAAACTTAAATTAATAATTAATTATTAGGCTAATTTTTCTGAAGTTAAAGGTTTTAAAATAAAGTCACTGACGGTGTATAGCGTCCTGATTATTTTACAGTGGTATATGAAATTTAAATTCTAGTAAGGCACTTATTCTGATCCTTACATGAAAATTATCTGGCTTGTGATAAATATTGCTAAATGGTTTGGCTGAAGGCTTGTCTCCATTAAGTTGATATTCTGTGATATGAAGATTGGAAGGAGGGTTGATAATGGTACAGGACACCTGGTAAACTCTCATCCAATCTCATTCATTCATTCATTTATTTATTAGGAGTTTCCCAGCTTTTGCCGATTCTTCCAATCTCAGCCTCCCAAGCTAACTTTTCTTAACTTAAAGACTGAAAATGAATTATTGGATAATTACAATGAAGAGTGGTAATTATATGTTGAAGGGCTTGCTTTGTTCGCTACAGCTCTCATAAAGTTAAACTCATTTTGTTTTCACATTCAGAAGCATTTCCGACCAACTGAAAAAACAGTGGATTCTTTAGAGCACTTTAAAAACAAATATCCAACTTAGAAATCCAATGTCTCTTTCTTCATTTTTTTTATTATTTTCGCATCGAGGTAACACTAGGATGTGGGAATTCATTTTTAAGCCTTTCATGTGAATCATGAGCAGTTTATTCCTTCCTCCATCGGAAGGAAATTGGTTTATGAGGTTGACTTCATGACACAAGCCGGAAGTACCGACTAGAGGATTCCACCTTTGAAAACCCATAGATCAGTGGCTCAAATATTATATATATATATATATATATATATATATATATATATATATATATATATATGTATACATATATAAATTATCAGCATACAATAAAATCAATATATATGCAGGTCTTAGAAACTCTTATCATGCTATAATTCCATATAGCTTATTACCAAAATTGTCTCAAGAGCAGGACCGCTTGAAGAAGGATACACCATGTTCAATCAGTTACTCTATTTCCGCTCGTACTTAATTTACAAGTTATTTCGTACAAAGAAAAATCCAACCACTCATCATAAATGCAGAAAGCAAATAGATACATATATACATACATATATACATATATATATTTATATATATATATATATATATATATATATATATATATATATATATATTTATATATATATAAATATAAATATATATATATATATATATATATACATATATATATATATATATATATATATATATATATATATATAAACGTATATATATACCTACATATATATCCAATGCGAACCACCGTTATTTTCCGTGTTCTATAGGCTTTGAAACGGGGAATTTCCAAGCCGTCACTTAGCCGTCATGAGTTCAACCTCATAAGCTGGTTTCGTCTCCATGGAGAGAGGGAGGAAACGCGCTAAAATGAAGAGATATTGTCTTTTCCTGTGTAATAGTGTTGTTAAACAATGAGGTATTTATTAGACTAAAAGCTGTTATGGGTGGGAAGAATAGAGGGGGACTGAAAGTAGACGAAGTGAACAATTCATAAAGCCGAGAGGAGAGATAGAATATAATCTCGGGATTGTAGTACCTGTTGCTTGGGATTCCTGTAGGATTATAGGCTTGCTTTCACCGTTTCCGCCTTATCAATCCCTTGTCTTCATCTTCCTTATATCACTTCATAAAGCCTTCACTATGTCAAATATTTTCTTTTGACTTTTTTCCTCTTAGTATTTATCAACTGAGACTAGAAAGATTTGGGATTGTTAAGTTTGTTCATCCAATACTTCATGAGGGATAACCTATATTAGCGTTGTCTGATTTTCAATGTCAAGTCTAAGCACTATATTTTTGGCAAAATCGTTGACCTTTTTGTGTCGCCTTTATAGGCTTTCATGCATGCGTTTAATCCGAAATTGGAGGTTGAGGAATACGAGGAATACAAGGAAAAAAATCGTATAGGGTATCCTCTCCTACTTATTACGAATGGTAATTATGGCCCTTATGTAAAGACAGCTTGTTGAAAGTAAACGTTAAGTGATATAGTATATTTGAAGCCTCTAGCTGACATAAGTGATGTGGCAAATGGTTTTCAGAGCAAAGTGACAAGGACCCTATGTGATCCTATTGAAGAAAACCAGTAAATGCTGCCCTTAATGTCTCCTGTGAGAGTGCTACCCACTTCCCAGCTATAGATTTGGGAAGCTATTGAATATTTTTCAATAAACCATTTATTTAATAAACTTTCTTTAATATTAGAGTAACAGAACAACGAGAAAGATAATTCACCATGGAAATGAAACTAAGGTCGGAGATCATATATTAAAAATACTATAATCACTCACTAAACTTTATCATTCGTCTGTCGCCTCCTCAAAAGCAAATGTTATGAACAGGGATCGAAACAGTTATTTTTTTATCGAAAATGTTAAAATTCAACTGTCAAAAAAATACTTTTATTTTCTAAGTTAAAAAAAACCTTTTATTTAAAAGTTTTAAGAGCAAAAGTTTTTTAGAATCTTCTAAAATTAGGTACATTAAAATAAAAGTTAAAGTAATATTTTTAGTTTTTTCAATGTGAAATAAAAGTTTTAAGTATTTTAGCGTTTCCTTGGTTTACAATACTTGGAATACTGACAAGAAAGAAAATTCACACTTCCCTACGAGTATCAACTAGGACTTATCCTACACCCCCAGCCCAGCCACTCAACTAAGTGTTGAGAGAGCCTTTTAGACCCGAAAGTATATTTTAAATTATTATAGATATAATCTGAATTCCACCAAATTACAAGATTATTATTAAAATTTAATTAGTTCTTCAAAATAAGTGAAAAGTTCTTTGTCTACAAATTTATTTTTGTTTATTTACTAAAATATATTTGTTGATAGAAAACAAAAATAAACATTAGTAGCTTTAATTTATTCCTTTAAACTTTCCCTATTAAGTATTTAAATAACAATTACTTCAAAACTTTTATTTTTTAGGTTAAAAGGTAACAGTAAAAAAAAGAAAGAAAAAAAAAAGTCCGTCACGCAGGAGCTGCATAACTAAGCACTTTCCTCAGAATTTGGGTAGTGAGACTGCTTTCCAGAACAATTTGCTTAAAATATCCTACATAAATAAAATAAAAACATGAATAGTTCTCTTTTATATTTGTAATGAGTAACTGATCAATTATTAATTTGCTTCCAGAGTTATGTTTACACATGGTACCTACTACACTACGTATATAAATACAAAAAACCTCATATTATCGTATTTTGATCTAACGCAGGAACAGGATACAGTCACTCTAGTGGTAGAAAGCGCTCCTTGCGGCGGCTTTGTGAACCTACGTCTGGCGGGCTTTTCTATTGAAATATATTACAAATTAAACCCCCGCTTTCCAATTGACCGATTCAGCTCATTTTTACAAAACTTCTTCCTCATGAGTTACCCACGACGTATACCGCGTTTCGTTACAATACAGCAGAAATTACGACCGGTATGAGTATATTATGAATTTGGGTCCGGAGTAAACCCCCCCTTCTAATGAACCGATTTAGTTTATTTTTACAACATATATTTACCTGTGGATTACCACTACGAATACAGAGTTTCGTCGAAATATACCAAAAATCACGGCTGGTAGTGGCGAATTGGTATTGTGGGTCCGGAGTAAACCCCCCCCCTCCTAATGAACCGATTTAGTTTATTTTTATAACACATACTAGCTGAATACCCGTGCTTCGTCACGGCAGATAAGTAGTTATTTTATTGCGTTAAATAATGTTTCATTAAAATTACGTTACTATACAATTCTGTGCAGTTTATTATAGCACGGTTCCCGTCATACTATATTTTATTCAATGGGCGTTAAAATTTAAAATTTTATGTTTCCAAGAAGTCATATGGTAACACCCAATATATTTACGAGTATAACCAAGGTTATAGGCGAGAAGGCATTGCAAGGGTTCCCGATATTATTACCTCACCTGGAAAACCTAAGGATATGCCATACATCACGGTTTGACCGGGACTGTCCCGGTATTTTGCAATTGTTTCGGTGTCCCGCCCAGTTTTATCAATGTCCCGGAAAAGGCTGTAAGATGTAAAAAGTAATGAATTCATGTTTATAAGAATCTTTTTTAAATCGGTTACTTTTCTACAATCAACATTTTTACTAATGCTCACAGTGTCAAAGAAATCAGAAGTAATCTAACTGTAAAACGCTGGAACTACCTGCACAGCGCTGCCAGCTGCCAGACACTACTATTTGGCTGAGAGATTGTTTTAAGAAAATCAAGTAGCAAAAAAAGTTCCGTTCTTATTTTTAAGGTTTGGGTAGACTAACAGTTTAGGATTCCCCCTTCCCGTTAGTTGCTAGGCTTAAAACTCACCAACCATTTTACTTATAATTTGTACTCTTTTTATTCCCCCCCCCCCTGGTATGCCCATCCCATATTAATGTGTCTCGGTTTAACTCTCCAAATATATGGCAAGCCAATCTGACGGGGACAGGCAGAAAAGAAACGCAATTAAAACTCTATGAGGGACAGTTAATTTCTAGTAATTCAAGGTCTGCCATCATAGTTTAAATTAACCTCAATTAGAAATAAAACTATGAGATAGATAATGTAAGGTAACAGCTGTTCTTTATCGTCCTAGCAACGCAGGCTGCCTAGGCTTGCCTTCTCTAACCAACTCAAACTTTAAACCCCCCTAAAAATGCTTAAAAATTCGAATATCAAAAAATCCTTTCTTAGCGAGTGCCTACGTTATATAGGGAGTGTCCATGCAAAATTTCAAAATTTTCTGTTGAGCGGTTTGGGCTGGGCGTTGATAGATGTGTGAGTGAGTGGTATTTGACAAATATATAGTAGATTTACCTGTGGATTACCACTACGAATACCGAGTTCCGTCGAAATATACCAAAAATCACGGCTGGTAGTGGCGAATTGGTATTGTGGGTCCGGAGTAAACCCCCCCCCCCTTCTAATGAACCGATTTAGTTCATTTTTATATCTCACTTTTCTCTCTATATTACCACTTCGAATACCAAGTTTCGTTGAAATATAACAAATATTACGGCTGACATAGTCAAATTAGTGTTTTGGGTTCGGGGTAAACCCCCACTTCCGGTGGACCGACTTTGGTGGTTAACGAACTCGTTCAATCGTTTGCTAATTGAATGCTATATACCAAGTTTCGTGACGAAAAAACAAAAACTCTGGCCGCTATCGTGTTAACAGACATATATATATATATATATATATATATATATATATATATATATATATATAGATACATATAAATTTTAACGGGGGTCATTTTCGGTGTCTAATAGGTAGGATCGATAAAGATTTGAAGAAATTTTTCAAAAATTCCGTCATGAGTCCAACCTCAATAGCTCCTTTCCTTCGGAGGAAAGTGCTAAAAAAAAAGTTTGATTTTAAATGTATGCCATCCACAAGGGAGCTCGATAAATATCTACGAAAAATCCAAATAAAACAAGAACTATCTTCGACCAAGCAGATTACACTCTTCTGCAAAAAAAAAAACTTTTCTTCCCTCCCTTGAACAATTTTGCCTGTTTCTCATGTTTTCAGGTGTGCTGAAACAACTATGAAAAATTCTATCACCCTCTGATTTTGAGAGAAAAGAGGAGAAACTTGGAAAAAATGAAAAATTGTATTTGAAAATTATTGTCTTTATTATAACAGATTTTTTTTTCTTTTTCAACGGTAAAATATAATTAATTGAATCCTGCATGCTATCAGGTATAATACTAGATATGAAACAACTCAAAAAATATACACACATCGTCAATGAGTATTTTTTTTTCTTTTGTACTCTTCCTCCTCTGTCTCCCGCTGCAGTGTCCAGCAGTAATCCGCCAGCATCTTCTCATTCCATTTGCCAGTATATCTTTTTTCCATTCTGGATATGTCTTGGTGGAATCGTTCTCCATGTTCGTCCGAAACTGCACCCAAATTTGGGGCGAAAAAGTCTAGGTGACTATGGAGGAAATGTATTTTTAAGGACATATTGCATCCCAATGTTTTATATGAAGTAAGCAGTTGTTGGACTATTTTTCGGTAGTCTCTAGATTTTTCGTTTCCCAAAAACTTAGCACATACCTCTCGAAAAGCAATCCAAGCCTTTTTCTCAGTAGTATTTAACATTGCTTCAAAAGTGAGGTCCTTGAGTAGATGTCGAATTTGGGGTCCTACGAAAATTCCCTCCTTTATCTTAGCATCGCTGAGATGCGGAAATTTTTGTTTTAAGTACATGAAACCTTCTCCTTCCTTGTCTATCGCTTTTACGAAGTTTTTTATTAGCCCCAATTTTATGTGGAGTGGGGGTAAAACTATTTGGTTTTTGTCCACTAATGGAGGATTGGTAATGTTTTTTTCACCTACGTTTTCCTGACGCTCTGGCCATTTTTTTACGACATAATGGTCTCCTCTTTTTCTGCTGTCCCACTCGCACAAAAAACAACAAAATTTAGTGTAACCTCCTTGGAGTCCTGTAAGCATTCCTTCCACTTTAAGATCTGCACAAATGTGCCAGTTGTACTCATGGTACTTGATTTTTTGTAGAAGTATCTTCATGTTGTCATAGGTTTCTTTCATGTGGACCGAATGAGCTACTGGGATAGATGGATGTTTGTTTCCATTATGAAGGAGTACTCCTTTTAAACTAAACTTGGAGCTGTCAATTAATAGTCTCCAGTCCTCTGGACTGGTTGGCAGATCAAGTTCCTGGAGCAAATGAAATACATCATTGCAAAATACAAGATTTTCTTCCATCGAGAAAAAGCATAGAACTCCTAATTCCCGTTTTCTGAAGAAAGATATATTCACGCCTCCTTCCAAGAGATTCCATTGTTGCAACCTTGACCCAAGCAGCTGAGCTTTTGATTTTGGGAGATCTAAATCAGGAACAAGATCATTCAATCGCCTCTGATTTATGAGCTGTGGCTGAGTTTCAGAGGGGCTGGACGAACTTGAAATTTCTTCTTGTTGACTGGTTCCAGGTTGAGGTGAAACGCTTTCAGAATCGCTGCACTCCTCAAAACTAAGACGGAACTTACTCGGATTTGGTGGGATGGGCATGGAGGCATCATGTAGAGCTGGTCTCATGGCAGAGGGGATGTTGGGATAAACAATTTTCTTTTTGCTCTTGAACGAGAAACCTTTGATTGTAGTCATGCAAAAATAGCAATCGGTCAAGTGATTTGTAGGTTCTCGCCATATCATGGGAACTGCAAATGGCATTGACTTATGTGTCCCATTTAGCCAACCAGTCAGAGAACGTGAGCATGAACTACAGCATATTTTAGGAGCCCAGGATTTGTCCTGATCACTTACTTTACATCCAAAGTATAACTCGTATGCCTTCTTCACCAGCGGAGTCAGAGGTTTCTGAGTGGACTTGAATGTGACTTCACCACAAACATAGCAAAAGGAATCAGGCTTATTTATACAATGTCGTGACATTACAGAGCAAAAGTGAACTGTTCCCAGAACAATGATAGCACAACTGAATATCCAAATAAGTGCGTTTAGCGAAAGCCTCGAGAGTACTGATCAAATCCTAGAAGAAAATAGTGACAAGAGAGGGGCTGAGTGGGAGGGGGGGAGTTGGGGTGTTGAGGGTGAAAGGGGGCAGGTAAGGATTTGAATGAAAAGGATACCACAATAAAAGAGAAAGGAAGGTCATTCCCCTAAAGATCCAGGTAGAGACCAAATCCCTGCCTCAAGATCAAAAACTGAAAAAAACACTTTCAGCCATATTTCTTCAACCACTTGTAATATTCCCATCAAAGTTTTTTCGTTCAAATATACTTCATTGCGCTCAAAATAATCGGGCTTTTGAATTTTTTTCACTATGTTTTGATGCCAAAAAAAATTCGTCAAATTTACAAAAAACTCACATTTTTGGATAAAAACTAGAATTCCTCAAGAAACTGTGCGTGATAGACAGAATCTGACTTCAAATTCGTGTTCAGCACATTTGAAAACAGTAAGAAAGCATGTTTTGGTTTGAAGGAGGATTTTCGTGCAGAACAGTGTTATCAAATCCACAGGTAGCTCCTGGTCGAATCAATTCAAACAGTCGTTAAGACTGCTTTTTTTTTTTTTTTATTATAATGGTGTGTCAACCCTTAAGGTCACTAACGCCATTGCTGTGTGTAGTAATTTTAAGACTGCTTGAAGGAATGTTCTATAGAGAACGAGATCTCTCAATCCGAGAGAGCGATGTGGGTGAGCGTGTGCCCTTTGTGCTTGAGATTCGGCCACATTAAAGCCAACCACTAATCTCACATCACAATTTCACAGCCAATTACCTTCTCCGCTATCCACAAATGTCTTAATTTCTTAAAGAATGTAATGATTCAGGTCCGGGCATAAAATTACTGTAAAATAAATATTATTCATTTTTATATATGAGGCTCTGTTTTTATATATGATTTATATATAAATACTTTCTGTAGGTGAATTTTGAGTTGGCGCCGTCGATGTTAGTCTTGAGGAGGATGAACTATTATCCTATCAACTTTTCATCTTTCATCGTGTCGGTTTTTTATTTTTAAAAACTTTTTAATGCCTTCTACTCTGATCATTTTTTGGAAAAGCCCTTGTTTCCTTGTCTGACACTTATTAAGGTCCATAGGTAAATAATAGGCATGCACATAAAAATGTTAAGATGCGCCTAAATGTTTCTTAAAACATCAAATATAGGTTCTTCTTACAGAGACGATTCAGTTGATACCCATTAAGTACAAAACTGGCACCCCTTTTCCTGGGAGCGGAGTCAAACACAACTTTTCAGGATTTTTACTTTAATAAAACCCTAATGTATCCATCCTGCAAAATATCAAGCCTCTAGCTTATCGGGAAGTACCTAATAATTTTGATGAGTGAGTGAGTGAGTCGTATAAATTCCGATTTTCCATCGCCTCTATTACAGAAACGCTTCTAAATATAAGATGTAGTGTATACAAGAGCAACGCTGTATTTCTTTACCAGTACAAATCAAAAAAATTAACAATATCTTAATTATTTTACAAACAATTAAAGCAATATACTGAATAGAATTGTTCCTTATTATTAACTTAATTTCAACCATATTTTAAATTTGTTTTTGTGAGTATAGTCCACAACAACGATATTCGAAACAATGCATTTTATTCCTAATTCTTGACTGTTTTGTTTTTATTTTATTGGCCAATATAATAGTGTAAGGTCCCGTTTTCTCTTTGTCATTATTAAGTGAATAAGAAAGAGAAGAGGTGATGAGAGTAAAGGTTGGCTGTCCATTTCTAGACCGATTTGCCTGTTACCCGTGATGGGCAAAGTGCTGGAGCGATTGATGGTAAGAAAGCTTGAGTGGCTGTTTTATGAGAGTGTGCATGAGAGGCAGTATGGGTTTATGAGAGGGACTAGTACGGAAGATGCAATGAATGAGGTGAGGAGAGTGATTGAGACGAGTGATTGCAAATATGTTATGGGTGTGTTCCTAGATGTGAGTGGTGCCTTTGATAGAGTGTGGTGGCCCAGTGTATTGAGGTGTTTGCGTGAAAGGAATGTGTGCAAGGAAGGGTATGAGCTAATAAAGGACTATTTATCAGGAAGAATGGTTGAGATGAATGTGGGTGTGGGTGTCGTGAGAAAGGGTGTGAATATGGGTTGTCCGCAAGGGTCGGTCTTGGGACCGCAAGTATGGAAGGTTGTGTTTGATGGATGTGTGAGAAGAGTAAATGATAGCGGCATCGATATGATTGCGTTTGCGGATGATGGTGTTGTGCTTGTGAAGGGTGAGTCGAGGAGTGAGTTAGAGAGAAAGGCAAGTGTGGCTGTGAGTATGATTGTGGAATGGATGGACGAGTATAAGATGGTGTTGTCGGCGGAGAAGACGGTGTGTATGATGCTGAAAGGATGTTTTAAGAGGGATGCGAGAGTGTTTGTGCGTGAGAGTGTGTTGAGATGTGTGAAGAGTGTGAGGTACCTCGGAGTGCTGTGGGAAGAGCAAATGAGAATCGGGCGGCATGTGAGTGTTGTGTGTGATAGGGCTGTGGACATGTTTGGGAGAGTGCTTGGGATGTATGCGAGTGTGAAAGGTGTGAGGATGGGATGGATGAATGTGTTGTATAATGGGCTGGTGTTGGCGATTATATGCTATGGAGCTGGAGCATGGGGGGAGAAGTTGAATGTGTTCACACGGAGGAAACTAAGAATGGGACAAAGAAGAATACTACTTAGGATGACCAAGGCGTACAGAACAGTGTCCACGGACGCCTTGGAGGTGCTCGCCGGAAAGTGGCCCGTGGACTTGGAGGTCGAGAGGAGGTGGGCGGCCTACAAGTTGAGGAGCACCAGTAGAGTAGAGTGGAGAGGCAGGGAGATTGTGGGTGTGAGAATGGAAGATGGACGCATGAATGGGTTGCGAGTGTGGAAGAGAGAATGAGGATGGGATGGATGCGAGTCGACCAGCGTGTGTGTCAGGCGCTCAGTGGACATGGTTGTTTCAGAGGAAAACGGCTTCGGCCTGTGTGAGAGCGCCTGGTGTGATTGTGGTATGGAAGAGGAGGAGAGTGCTAGGCATGTTGTGTTCGAGTGTATGTTGTATGAAAGAGAGAGATGTGTGTTGTATGAAAGGCTGGGGGGAGTGGGGGTTGAGAGTGGTATGAGTGGGTGTCTGACTGAAGCTGGGTATGAGTACTTCTGTGAGTTTGTGAATGGTGTGATTGGAAGAATGGAAGAGGCTGAGAGGAGAAGGGCGGGTGTGGTTCGATTGGGAGAGTAAGTGGAGAGTGATAGGTGTGTGAGTGTTGTGTGTGGCTGGGAGTGAATGAGTCCTGCGGAGCAAGAGGAGGGTACGGATCCCTCCCTCTCTATGGGGAGCCAGGGTTAGTTCCCCCCTGGTTCCCTATGGATAGGGGAACCGTAGGAGAGAACGTTCTCCGGGTCTGTGACCATTCAAGACCAGATGGACTAAGTCCTAAAATGGTACTACGGGTTGGGTTGGTGGCCGGGGGCCCTTCAGGCTTCGCCGGTTACAGACGTAGTGGCGTGTGTTAGATACTCTGGGCCAGTCTGCCCAGGTTTCTGGTGACTGACTGTCCCGGGGTTGAAGTTAGAGAAGTAGGTATTCCTTTCCCGGGGATGTGTCCGCAAGCTTGCGACATACGAGAGGAGGCGTATGTGCGGGGGCTTGCGGGGACATCCGCACCTTTGTGTCGGCGGGAGGGTGGATAGGTGAGAGATTGTTGGAGGCCCTAAAGGCTGGGTACGTCTCTCATCGTTTCCTACCTCCTTCGACGTACACAATGTCCATTTCTAGAGATGTGAGAACTACGAATCCGCAAACGTTGCGTCTGGGTTGTTGGAACTGCACGTGGCTGATTCGTAAGATTCCCGGAAGATTTAAGACCTAACAAGAGTTTCTCGTCCAGCCACCTGCTAAAGCAGGAGTGGGGCAAAAGGGTATAAAGAGCTGGCTTACTTCCGATGGGGCAGAGTCTACGCCCGTTCCTGAGGTCTTGGCCGAAATGGCGGTGACAGGTAGGTCAGTTCCAAATTATGGTCTTGTCCCCCCAAATGATATTTGCTAACTCTTATCTAGCTGTTTCTCTCTCACTCAACCTCTTCTCTCATCTTAGCGATGTTTTATGATATTTATGTATGTAATAGTAACGTGAGTGTAAATTATAGTTTTGAAAGGAATTTCCGCTTCTCTAAAATATTTCCCTATTATCTATTCCTTTAAATCCCGTCCTTGCTAATCGGTCCCTTACAATTGGTGTCAGGTGTCCGGGTATTATTTAAATGGCCAGCTGCAAGCGGGCATTAGATAAGAACCCTGCTCTCGAGATAGGCCGGCTGTACTGCTGACGCTGATAGGATAATTCCTCGAACTGATATCTCGGCGCTGGGTAGTTGTTCATCCAATGTCATCACGTTTCCTGGTTTAAGGACCGCCAAATACGGATATTTGGTGGTTAGCCCTTTTAGAGAGTAAAGTAATCCTTATTCATAAGCATAACGTGTTGGGGTTCCTTGGAAAGGGTAAACGAAGACCTATACAATGGTAGTAAAGGAACAACAGTTTGCCGATCTGAAAACGGCATTGGATCAGGCGTTGGCTGCAAATGAGCAGTTCAGGGAAGAATTCGAGAGAACAAGGCATGAGAGTAAGCAAGGAAAGAAGGATCTTTCTCTTCAGGGAATGGTCGGTCCTTGGTCCGGTGAGGATTCTGGGGTCCCAATCCAAGACTATCTCAATGGATTGGAGTTAGTGGCATCTAGTGGAAACTGGGAAGATCGTGATAAATCCCTTGTGTTAAGGATGAGACTAAAGGGAATGGCCGCTAGATTTTTAGCCAGCAGATCGGATCTCAAGGGGCCCAATGTAAAATATTCCACCATTCGCGATGCACTTCTAGAACGCTTTAAAGCGACTATGCAACCTGAGCAGTTTCTCCTTCAGCTTAGTTCAATGAAACAAGAGCGTGGGGAGGATGTGAGAATGTTCGGAGATCGTTGTCGGGAGATGGGCGAAATAGCTCTCTTAGGTGAGGGATCGAAAGATGAAGTTATAGGGGCTCGCAAACAACTGGATAAAGTCGTCCTTACATCGTACTTAAATGGGATAGGAGGAGAGATTGGGAGGTGGACGAGACTTGCGTTCCCAAGGGATTTACAAACCGCGATCGAGAAGGCTAGAGCCATTGAAACAGAGTTAGGGCGACAAGAAAAGGGAATATTTACGGTGGAGATGAGTCCCAAGGATAACGATATTCCCAGTCGCGAGGAAGTTGGACCAAGCGAAGTAGGGGTCATTGAGTGGGGTAATCCTAGTGGCTGTTATCGCTGTGGGGATACGAATCATTTGGCCAGGGGATGTCGACAAACAGAGAGGGTTAGTGATATTTCTCCCAAAAATAGTACGAAATGTTATAGGTACGGTCGTCCTGGGCATATCAGTCGCCAATGTCGTTCTAAACCCTTCGTAAAAGGAACTTCGCCTAAGAAGGCCCCAAAAGCAAACGCCTGGGATGGCCCCGGCCCTAAGTCGGCGATAAGGGGATCGCGCTACGAAATACTAGGCATAGGCGGGGGAGGTGAGAAAGGGTTAAAGGTGAGCACCTGGATAAATGGGCGGATTCATAGAATGATAGTAGACACCGGTGCTGAAGTTACTCTAATCAGGTCTCCTGTCTCAGGATCCAAATTAAGACCCGCAACTAGTAAGATTAGGGGGGTTACTGGTGTGGTAGTCCCGGTGCGCTGTATTCAGACGGTGAATATCGAGGTTAATGGCCATCGGCTGTCCCACGACGTCGTAGTGGCTGACGTCTGCTTAGAAGAAGATGGACTATTAGGCTTGGACTTAGTAGGGCAATTAGACGCTCATATAGACCTACGTTCGGGATTGTTAGTCACGGGAGCTTCGACTAAAATCGAATCCCAGCCCTCAGTTGGTTCGATAAGAGAGAGAGACGAATTAAAAATGTCTGCGAACCGGGAATGGGTACGTTTCATGTGTAGGACAGCGAGAGAACTAGAAGCCAAGTTTTCAGGTCATATTGTATCCCCTCCAACTAGCATGAAAATAGGAGCTAAGCCGATTGTCAGGGAGGAATCCAGATTCACGGGGAAGAAAGATACCAAAACCAGCTCAGCGCGCCTCCTGCGAGAGGAAATGCTTCCGGCCTTCAGTGAATCTCTATTAGAGATTTCAGTTCCAGGGAAACTAGACCATAAGGCTGTCATAATTGAGCCGTCAAGAGCACTTCCCAATGGGGTGGTAGGAGGTAGGTGCATTAACACTCCCCGGGACGGCCGTTCGTGGATGCAGTTCGTCAATTTGACTGCTTCGGCTGTGACATTGCCACGGCTTCTAGTGGTAGGTCTGGTAGAGAGAGATTGGGCGGAAGGCAGTGGCTCTGGTTCGCACAGGGAACGCAAGGGTGGCTCTAAAACCCCCGTTGGTTTCGCCTCGGTCGTTGGCGAAAAATTGGGCCATTTAAGTGGTAGGGAAAGGAGAGATATGGAGTCCTTATTGTCCAGATTTTCAGACATTTTTAACGAACCAGGCCCCGAAGGTTGCTCTCTGCCTGTTCAACACCATATTGAAACGGGAGATGCCAGACCTGTGGTGAAACGCCCGTACCGTGTGCCTTTCAGTGAACGGGAGGAAATGGAACGGCAGGTTCAGACGTTACTTGAACGAGGTGTCATTACGCCGTCTAAGAGCCCTTGACAAGCACCTGTAATTTTGGTCAAGAAGACATCCCCAACAGGTGACTTAAAATATCGATTCTGCACGGACTTTCGTGGCCTCAATGCGGTTACTAAGGTGGATACTTACCCCCTTCCGTTGATAGAGGAAACCTTAGAACAGTTGGGGAATAGCCAGATCTTTTCCACAATTGATCTTTCCAGTGGGTACAACCAAATACCGATAGCACCCCAGGATCAGGCAAAAACGGCCTTCACGACGGTAAACGGCCACTATGAGTACAAAAAAGGGGCTTTTGGCCTCGCGGGGGCACCTGCCACGTTCCAACGGGTCATGGACCAACTTCTTGGCCGACAGAAGGGCGCAGGATGTTTTGTTTACCTCGACGATGTGGTGGTTTACATCTCATCACTGAGGGAACAGTGTTAGAGGAGTTGTTCGAGATATTCAATGGCGCTAATCTAAACGTGAACTTAAACAAGTGCGCTTTTACGGCATCGAAAGTGACCTACCTGGGTCACATAGTTACGGCCGAGGGAGTGAAACCTGACCCTAGAAAAATAGAGGCAATCAAGTCTTTTCCGACCCCCAGAAATGTAATGGAGTTGCGAAGTTTTCTAGGGTTGGCTAGTTATTATCGCAAATTTATAAAAGGCTTTGCGGACCTTTCAAGACCACTGACGGAGTTGACTGGTTCGCGAGTACGATTCCAGTGGGGCGAAAGACAACGGAAGTCTTTCGAATCACTGAGAGAAATCCTTAGTTCGGAAGCTGTCTTGTGCTATCCGAACTTCAGCGAGCCATTTGTATTGTCCACCGACGCATCAGGAGTAGCTCTGGGTGCCATCCTGTCCCAGTACAGAGATGGCGGTGAGAGACCTGTTTGCTACGCTAGTAGGCAGTTGAAGGGTCCAGAACTCAACTATTCGGGAACAGTACGAGAACTATTAGCGGTGGTGTGGGCGACAAAGCTCTTCCGTTATTATTTACTAGGGCGAAGGTTCAAACTAGTCACTGACCACTCTGCCTTGAGATGGATGCTAAGCCTTCGAGATCCGTCTTCCCGGCTAACGAGGTGGGCCCTTCGGTTAGAGGAGTTTGACTATGAAGTCGAACATCGCCCGGGAAAGAAACTTTCTAACGCGGATGCCTTAAGCCGTACAATAGCTGTAGTCGAGGGAAATAGGCGGAAAATAACCCGAGGTACATTGAGGGATGCTCAAAAGAATGAACAGTGGTGTCAGAGAGCCATCAAGAGAGGCACCGATCATGTACAAACAGATTCCAATGGGCTGCTATATTGGGTCGATGGGGCAACGGATGAGTCGGAATGGAGGCTTATGGTGCCTGAGGGTCAACGAAAAACAATCGTTGAAGAAAATCACTCCAAACCATGGGCTGGGCACCCAGGGGCTGATCGTACTCTTGCGGTAATCAAAAGCTCATATTATTGGCCGGGAATGGCGGCAGATATTAAGTCCTTTGTGGGAAGGTGTCACAGAAAAAGTCCTGTTTCTCAAAAGGTCCCCCTGGACGCTCTCTACATGGCCACAGGGCCTTTTGAGCAGGTATCACTAGATATATTTGGGCCATTGCCGACTTCTGGAAGAGTCCATTGTTACCTTTTGACTGTAATTGACAATTTTACGCGGTATGCGGAGGGAATACCACTTAAGGGGCAAACGGCTGAAGAAACGGCCGTAGCACTAGTCGAGAATATAATCACTCGACATGGGGTCCCTAGGAGGTTGTTAACAGACCAAGGAAGAAATTTCGTTTCTCAACTGTTTACCCAAGTTTGTAGAGCTCTTGGAATCAAGAAACTACAAACTACCGCCTACCATTCGATATCCCAGTATGTGCGAAGAGACGGTCGTGACTGGGACAAGTGGGTCCCATATGCTCTCATGGCATATCGAGCAATACCTCATTCGTCGACAGGTTACTCCCCCAACTATCTCATGCTTGGGCGAGAGTTGGTAACTCCCTTTGATTGCTGGGTAGGTCCAACCAATGACGGATCGGAATCACCGGACCATGTAGAAAGGTTAGGGCACCGACTGAAAGAAGCGCATAAGGACGCATTGAATCGTGCCGAAAGGGCCTGGGCAACGAGGACCCATTATTGTAATACCCGGCGTTATGTGGACCTAAGATACCGTGGATCTGTCCTGCCGAGTTCACGTTCTTTTACAGAGAAACACCTTCCAGTATAGCCTCATCATTTCGCCAGAAGAAGAATACGTCGAAAGAATGGTGCCAGTGGACTTTGGTGAATCTTGGATCTTCGACCACAAGGAGCTATGGTGGTACACCATGCCTAAGACAACTCGCCTCCTTCTTCAATGCAGCGGGAGTGTTCAGCAGGAATCGGAATCCATCGACCGGCGGAAAGTGTCGTGACAGTGATAACAGAGCGGGTATAGACCGCTCCTAAATAGTGTAGTGATTGTAAAAATAGAGCTTTAGTGTAGTTAGAGATTAATAATAAGTTAAGTACGGGTAGTGTTGAAGGTAAAGTAATGTTCCAAGGGAAACATGACTTCGAAAAATCGGGGGGTGATGTAAGGCCCCGTTTTCCCTTTGTCATTATTAAGTGAATAAGGATGAGAGAAAAGGTTGGCTGTCCATTTCTAGAGATGTGAGAACTACGAATCCGCAAACGTTGCGTCTGGGTTGTTGGAACTGCACGTGGCTGATTCGTAAGATTCCCGGAAGATTTAAGACCTGACAAGAGTTTCTCGTCCAGCCACCTGCTAAAGCAGGAGTGGGGCAAAAGGGTATAAAGAGCTGGCTTACCTCCGATGGGGCAGAGTCTACGCCCGTTCCTGAGGTCTTGGCCGAAATGGCGATGACAGGTAGGTCAGTTCCAAATTATGCTCTTGTCCCCCCAAATGATATTTGCTAACTCTTATCTAGCTGTTTCTCTCTCACTCAACCTCTTCTCTCATCTTAGCGATGTTTTATGATATTTATGTATGTAATAGTAACGTGAGTGTAAATTATAGTTTTGAAAGGAATTTCCGCTTCTCTAAAATATTTCCCCATTATCTATTCCTTCAAATCCCGTCCTTGCTAATCGGTCCCTTACAATAGAATGTTTTGCCAAACCATTAACCACTTCACAGCTTTTAAGAACTAGTCCCTACTTTGGCTAGGTGACTTGGTGCCCGCATGACCTTCACGTATTGACGGCGCCAACCCGTCCCTAACATAACTACAATAAATAAGAATATTTATTATTAATTAATATATTTTCGGGCAATGATAACCACGAAAAAAAAAATTAAAAAGGGATCCAAAATTTTGTCTTGTCTTGTATTGGTAAAAATATACATGACGACTGTACAAACAGAGATTTTTTCCTATAAATGGGGATTTGAGAGAATGGAAAGTATGTTGTATTTTTTAAAAAATATCTTGTACATACAGTGGCTCACAGTCAAAATGATGCAAGATATTTACTTTTAAAAAAATATATTTAATACCAATCCTCAATTTATTCTGAAAAATCATGTTTACAAAAATACAGTAATATCATTAGGCTAGAACACAATAGTTAAAAATTTATTTGAGATCAAATAGTTAATTTATTTGAGGTCACAGTGAAAATTATGCAAAATGGAAAACGTCCAAAAATTCAAAAATATTTTTTATCCTTTATTATTATTTATCAGATTCAAACAATTGGACATGAATTGGACAAGCTTTTCTGTGCAAGATAGACATATCTTCTCCCATTCTTCTTGACGCGGCTTTATGAGATATTGTTGGTTGGATATCTTATGTTTCCTCACTTCTGTTTCTACTTAACTTCATAAATGCTCTATGACGTTGAGGTCAAGTGATTCGAGGGGTGATTTTATAGTTTTGGAGATATTATACGAACCCATTCTCTTGCGAGATAAGAAGAATACTTGGGATCATAATGTCTATAAAAAGCAAAATAATTTATTATTCCGAACTTGGTTGCAATATTTTCTTCAGGATGTCACAATATTAATGTTTATCCATTGTTTCCACAATAAAATGATGATATCCTACCACCGAAGCAGCCATACTCTCTCAAACCATAACATGATCACCGCAATGTTTGATGTTCAGGCGAAGGTTATTCCCATGGAGCTCTTGATCTTCCTTTCTCCAGTCGAAATTTGTTCTGTCAGGGCCAAAAAATGAATTTTGACTTATTCAAAAACAAAAAAGTTCTCCAGAAGTCCATCTCTTCTGTAAATAATTCTTGGGAGAAATAATTTGCATCTTTTTATATTTCTCGTTGTTGTAAGAATTTTGCCTTGGAACTCTACCATTATATTGCCTTTATTTTTTAAAATTCTTTGAATGGTTTCAGCACACACCGTTTTATTTAAAAGTTGTTTAACTAATGTAGCCTAGTTTGCAACACTTAATTTTGAATTATTTCTTATTTGGCAGATAATCCACTCATTGACATTCCCAGTAAAACGTTTCTTTTGTAATCACTCTAGATTTTTTTATTATTCTCTTTTCTTTTTTAAACCCTTCAGTAATACTTTAAATAGTCACATAAATTCTATTCATTAATAGAGGTGATTTCATGTTGTTTTGCCAATTTTAAATTTGTTAATCACTATTTGTCGTTCAGGAATAGTTGTATGCGTACCAAATTTACGCAAATACTCGAACAAGACTGATTACTTGTATTCATATTGTTTATTTTCGGGTTTAATAAAAGAATGAAAAGTAATTAAAATATTAGTAAACTCATGTCCCCAAAAATTGAAGAATATTTATTTTCTAAGCGGAACTAAACTTTGCATCTTTTTCACTGTGACCTTCAATTCCTATGAGTTTTAATGTTAATGTTGTAGAGTTGATTTGATTACCTAAATTCAATGCATAACAATGGATCATTATGCCCTAATGTGCATTCGCATTTAAATTGTAACAAGTTGAGAAGAAATAGGACTAGAAATAGGAATCTTGGTTTGCATCATTTTCATTGTGACCTTCAATTCCTATGAGTTTTAATGTTAATGTTGTAGAGTTGATTTGATTACCTAAATTCAATGCATAACAATGGATCATTATGCCCTAATGTGCATTGGCATTTAAATTGTAACAAGTTGAGAAGAAATAGGACTAGAAATAGGAATCTTGGTTTGCATCTTTTTCACTGTGACCTTCAATTCCTATGAGTTTTAATGTTAATGTTGTAGAGTTGATTTGATTACCTAAATTCAATGCATAACAATGGATCATTATGCCCTAATGTGCATTCGCATTTAAATTGTAACAAGTTGAGAAGAAATAGGACTAGAAATAGGAATCTTGGTTTGCATCTTTTTCACTGTGACCTTCAATTCCTATGAGTTTTAATGTTAATGTTGTAGAGTTGATTTGATTACCTAAATTCAATGCATAACAATGGATCATTATGCCCTAATGTGCATTGGCATTTAAATTGTAACAAGTTGAGAAGAAATAGGACTAGAAATAGGAATCTTGGTTTGCATCTTTTTCACTGTGACCTTCAATTCCTATGAGTTTTAATGTTAATGTTGTAGAGTTGATTTGATTACCTAAATTCAATGCATAACATTGGATCATTATGCCCTAATGTGCATTGGCATTTAAATTGTAACAAGTTGAGAAGAAATAGGACTAGAAATAGGAATCTTGGTTTGCATCTTTTTCACTGTGACCTTCAATTCCTATGAGTTTTAATGTTAATGTTGTAGAGTTGATTTAATTACCTAAATTCAATGCATAACAATGGATCATTATGCCCTAATGTGCATTGGCATTTAAATTGTAACAAGTTGAGAAGAAATAGGACTAGAAATAGGAATCTTGGTTTGCATCTTTTTCACTGTGACCTTCAATTCCTATGAGTTTTAATGTTAATGTTGTAGAGTTGATTTCATTACCTAAATTCAATGCATAACAATGGATCATTATGCCCTAATGTGCATTGGCATTTAAATTGTAACAAGTTGAGAAGAAATAGGACTAGAAATAGGAATCTTGGTTTGCATATTTTTCACTGTGACCTTCAATTCCTATGAGTTTTAATGTTAATGTTGTAGAGTTGATTTAATTACCTAAATTCAATGCATAACAATGGATCATTATGCCCTAATGTGCATTGGCATTTAAATTGTAACAAGTTGAGAAGAAATAGGACTAGAAATAGGAATCTTGGTTTGCATCTTTTTCACTGTGACCTTCAATTCCTATGAGTTTTAATGTTAATGTTGTAGAGTTGATTTAATTACCTAAATTCAACGCATAACAATGGATCATTATGCCCTAATGTGCATTCGCATTTAAATTGTAACAAGTTGAGAAGAAATAGGACTAGAAATAGGAATCTTGGTTTGCATCATTTTCACTGTGACCTTCAATTCCTATGAGTTTTAATGTTAATGTTGTAGAGTTGATTTGATTACCTAAATTCAATGCATAACAATGGATCATTATGCCCTAATGTGCATTGGCATTTAAATTGTAACAAGTTGAGAAGAAATAGGACTAGAAATAGGAATCTTGGTTTGCATCATTTTCACTGTGACCTTCAATTCCTATGAGTTTTAATGTTAATGTTGTAGAGTTGATTTAATTACCTAAATTCAATGCATAACAATGGATCATTATGCCCTAATTTGCATTGGCATTTAAATTGTAACAAGTTGAGAAGAAATAGGACTAGAAATAGGAATCTTGGTTTGCATCTTTTTCACTGTGACCTTCAATTCCTATGAGTTTTAATGTTAATGTTGTAGAGTTGATTTAATTACCTAAATTCAATGCATAACAATGGATCATTATGCCCTAATGTGCATTGGCATTTAAATTGTAATAAGTTGAGAAGAAATAGGACTAGAAATAGGAATCTTGGTTTGCATCATTTTCACTGTGAGCTTCAATTCCTATGAGTTTTAATGTTAATGTTGTAGAGTTGATTTAATTACCTAAATTCAATGTATAACAATGGATCATTATGCCCTAATGTGCATTGGCATTTAAATTGTAACAAGTTGAGAAGAAATAGGACTAGAAATAGGAATCTTGGTTTGCATCTTTTTCACTGTGACCTTCAATTCCTATGAGTTTTAATGTTAATGTTGTAGAGTTGATTTAATTACCTAAATTCAATGCATAACAATGGATCATTATGCCCTAATGTGCATTGGCATTTAAATTGTAACAAGTTGAGAAGAAATAGGACTAGAAATAGGAATCTTGGTTTGCATCTTTTTCACTGTGACCTTCAATTCCTATGAGTTTTAATGTTAATGTTGTAGAGTTGATTTGATTACCTAAATTCAATGCATAACAATGGATCATTATGCCCTAATGTGCATTGGCATTTAAATTGTAACAAGTTGAGAAGAAATAGGACTAGAAATAGGAATCTTGGTTTGCATCTTTTTCACTGTGACCTTCAATTCCTATGAGTTTTAATGTTAATGTTGTAGAGTTGATTTAATTACCTAAATTCAATGCATAACAATGGATCATTATGCCCTAATGTGCATTGGCATTTAAATTGTAACAAGTTGAGAAGAAATAGGACTAGAAATAGGAATCTTGGTTTGCATCTTTTTCACTGTGACCTTCAATTCCTATGAGTTTTAATGTTAATGTTGTAGAGTTGATTTGATTACCTAAATTCAATGCATAACAATGGATCATTATGCCCTAATGTGCATTGGCATTTAAATTGTAACAAGTTGAGAAGAAATAGGACTAGAAATAGGAATCTTGGTTTGCATCTTTTTCACTGTGACCTTCAATTCCTATGAGTTTTAATGTTAATGTTGTAGAGTTGATTTAATTACCTAAATTCAATGCATAACAATGGATCATTATGCCCTAATGTGCATTGGCATTTAAATTGTAACAAGTTGAGAAGAAATAGGACTAGAAATAGGAATCTTGGTTTGCATCTTTTTCACTGTGACCTTCAATTCCTATGAGTTTTAATGTTAATGTTGTAGAGTTGATTTGATTACCTAAATTCAATGCATAACAATGGATCATTATGCCCTAATGTGCATTGGCATTTAAATTGTAACAAGTTGAGAAGAAATAGGACTAGAAATAGGAATCTTGGTTTGCATCTTTTTCACTGTGACCTTCAATTCCTATGAGTTTTAATGTTAATGTTGTAGAGTTGATTTGATTACCTAAATTCAATGCATAACAATGGATCATTATGCCCTAATGTGCATTGGCATTTAAATTGTAACAAGTTGAGAAGAAATAGGACTAGAAATAGGAATCTTGGTTTGCATCTTTTTCACTGTGACCTTCAATTCCTATGAGTTTTAATGTTAATGTTGTAGAGTTGATTTGATTACCTAAATTCAATGCATAACAATGGATCATTATGCCCTAATGTGCATTGGCATTTAAATTGTAACAAGTTGAGAAGAAATAGGACTAGAAATAGGAATCTTGGTTTGCATCTTTTTCACTGTGACCTTCAATTCCTATGAGTTTTAATGTTAATGTTGTAGAGTTGATTTAATTACCTAAATTCAATGCATAACAATGGATCATTATGCCCTAATGTGCATTGGCATTTAAATTGTAACAAGTTGAGAAGAAATAGGACTAGAAATAGGAATCTTGGTTTGCATCTTTTTCACTGTGACCTTCAATTCCTATGAGTTTTAATGTTAATGTTGTAGAGTTGATTTGATTACCTAAATTCAATGCATAACAATGGATCATTATGCCCTAATGTGCATTGGCATTTAAATTGTAACAAGTTGAGAAGAAATAGGACTAGAAATAGGAATCTTGGTTTGCATCTTTTTCACTGTGACCTTCAATTCCTATGAGTTTTAATGTTAATGTTGTAGAGTTGATTTAATTACCTAAATTCAATGCATAACAATGGATCATTATGCCCTAATGTGCATTGGCATTTAAATTGTAACAAGTTGAGAAGAAATAGGACTAGAAATAGGAATCTTGGTTTGCATCTTTTTCACTGTGACCTTCAATTCCTATGAGTTTTAATGTTAATGTTGTAGAGTTGATTTAATTACCTAAATTCAATGCATAACAATGGATCATTATGCCCTAATGTGCATTGGCATTTAAATTGTAACAAGTTGAGAAGAAATAGGACTAGAAATAGGAATCTTGGTTTGCATCTTTTTCACTGTGACCTTCAATTCCTATGAGTTTTAATGTTAATGTTGTAGAGTTGATTTGATTACCTAAATTCAATGCATAACAATGGATCATTATGCCCTAATGTGCATTGGCATTTAAATTGTAACAAGTTGAGAAGAAATAGGACTAGAAATAGGAATCTTGGTTTGCATCTTTTTCACTGTGACCTTCAATTCCTATGAGTTTTAATGTTAATGTTGTAGAGTTGATTTGATTACCTAAATTCAATGCATAACAATGGATCATTATGCCCTAATGTGCATTGGCATTTAAATTGTAACAAGTTGAGAAGAAATAAGACTAGAAATAGGAATCTTGGTTTGCATCTTTTTCACTGTGACCTTCAATTCCTATGAGTTTTAATGTTAATGTTGTAGAGTTGATTTGATTACCTAAATTCAATGCATAACAATGGATCATTATGCCCTAATGTGCATTGGCATTTAAATTGTAACAAGTTGAGAAGAAATAGGACTAGAAATAGGAATCTTGGTTTGCATCTTTTTCACTGTGACCTTCAATTCCTATGAGTTTTAATGTTAATGTTGTAGAGTTGATTTAATTACCTAAATTCAATGCATAACAATGGATCATTATGCCCTAATGTGCATTGGCATTTAAATTGTAACAAGTTGAGAAGAAATAGGACTAGAAATAGGAATCTTGGTTTGCATCTTTTTCACTGTGACCTTCAATTCCTATGAGTTTTAATGTTAATGTTGTAGAGTTGATTTAATTACCTAAATTCAATGCATAACAATGGATCATTATGCCCTAATGTGCATTGGCATTTAAATTGTAACAAGTTGAGAAGAAATAGGACTAGAAATAGGAATCTTGGTTTGCATCTTTTTCACTGTGAGCTTCAATTCCTATGAGTTTTAATGTTAATGTTGTAGAGTTGATTTGATTACCTAAATTCAATGCATAACAATGGATCATTATGCCCTAATGTGCATTGGCATTTAAATTGTAACAAGTTGAGAAGAAATAGGACTAGAAATAGGAATCTTGGTTTGCATCATTTTCACTGTGACCTTCAATTCCTATGAGTTTTAATGTTAATGTTGTAGAGTTGATTTAATTACCTAAATTCAATGCATAACAATGGATCATTATGCCCTAATGTGCATTGGCATTTAAATTGTAACAAGTTGAGAAGAAATAGGACTAGAAATAGGAATCTTGGTTTGCATCTTTTTCACTGTGACCTTCAATTCCTATGAGTTTTAATGTTAATGTTGTAGAGTTGATTTAATTACCTAAATTCAATGCATAACAATGGATCATTATGCCCTAATGTGCATTGGCATTTAAATTGTAACAAGTTGAGAAGAAATAGGACTAGAAATAGGAATCTTGGTTTGCATCTTTTTCACTGTGACCTTCAATTCCTATGAGTTTTAATGTTAATGTTGTAGAGTTGATTTAATTACCTAAATTCAATGCATAACAATGGATCATTATGCCCTAATGTGCATTGGCATTTAAATTGTAACAAGTTGAGAAGAAATAGGACTAGAAATAGGAATCTTGGTTTGCATCATTTTCACTGTGAGCTTCAATTCCTATGAGTTTTAATGTTAATGTTGTAGAGTTGATTTAATTACCTAAATTCAATGCATAACAATGGATCATTATGCCCTAATGTGCATTGGCATTTAAATTGTAACAAGTTGAGAAGAAATAGGACTAGAAATAGGAATCTTGGTTTGCATCATTTTCACTGTGAGCTTCAATTCCTATGAGTTTTAATGTTAATGTTGTAGAGTTGATTTGATTACCTAAATTCAATGCATAACAATGGATCATTATGCCCTAATGTGCATTGGCATTTAAATTGTAACAAGTTGAGAAGAAATAGGACTAGAAATAGGAATCTTGGTTTGCATCTTTTTCACTGTGACCTTCAATTCCTATGAGTTTTAATGTTAATGTTGTAGAGTTGATTTAATTACCTAAATTCAATGCATAACAATGGATCATTATGCCCTAATGTGCATTGGCATTTAAATTGTAACAAGTTGAGAAGAAATAGGACTAGAAATAGGAATCTTGGTTTGCATCATTTTCACTGTGAGCTTCAATTCCTATGAGTTTTAATGTTAATGTTGTAGAGTTGATTTAATTACCTAAATTCAATGCATAACAATGGATCATTATGCCCTAATGTGCATTGGCATTTAAATTGTAACAAGTTGAGAAGAAATAGGACTAGAAATAGGAATCTTGGTTTGCATCATTTTCACTGTGAGCTTCAATTCCTATGAGTTTTAATGTTAATGTTGTAGAGTTGATTTGATTACCTAAATTCAATGCATAACAATGGATCATTATGCCCTAATGTGCATTGGCATTTAAATTGTAACAAGTTGAGAAGAAATAGGACTAGAAATAGGAATCTTGGTTTGCATCTTTTTCACTGTGACCTTCAATTCCTATGAGTTTTAATGTTAATGTTGTAGAGTTGATTTAATTACCTAAATTCAATGCATAACAATGGATCATTATGCCCTAATGTGCATTGGCATTTAAATTGTAACAAGTTGAGAAGAAATAGGACTAGAAATAGGAATCTTGGTTTGCATCATTTTCACTGTGAGCTTCAATTCCTATGAGTTTTAATGTTAATGTTGTAGAGTTGATTTAATTACCTAAATTCAATGCATAACAATGGATCATTATGCCCTAATGTGCATTGGCATTTAAATTGTAACAAGTTGAGAAGAAATAGGACTAGAAATAGGAATCTTGGTTTGCATCATTTTCACTGTGACCTTCAATTCCTATGAGTTTTAATGTTAATGTTGTAGAGTTGATTTAATTACCTAAATTCAATGCATAACAATGGATCATTATGCCCTAATGTGCATTGGCATTTAAATTGTAACAAGTTGAGAAGAAATAGGACTAGAAATAGGAATCTTGGTTTGCATCTTTTTCACTGTGACCTTCAATTCCTATGAGTTTTAATGTTAATGTTGTAGAGTTGATTTAATTACCTAAATTCAATGCATAACAATGGATCATTATGCCCTAATGTGCATTGGCATTTAAATTGTAACAAGTTGAGAAGAAATAGGACTAGAAATAGGAATCTTGGTTTGCATCATTTTCACTGTGAGCTTCAATTCCTATGAGTTTTAATGTTAATGTTGTAGAGTTGATTTAATTACCTAAATTCAATGCATAACAATGGATCATTATGCCCTAATGTGCATTGGCATTTAAATTGTAACAAGTTGAGAAGAAATAGGACTAGAAATAGGAATCTTGGTTTGCATCATTTTCACTGTGAGCTTCAATTCCTATGAGTTTTAATGTTAATGTTGTAGAGTTGATTTGATTACCTAAATTCAATGCATAACAATGGATCATTATGCCCTAATGTGCATTGGCATTTAAATTGTAACAAGTTGAGAAGAAATAGGACTAGAAATAGGAATCTTGGTTTGCATCTTTTTCACTGTGACCTTCAATTCCTATGAGTTTTAATGTTAATGTTGTAGAGTTGATTTAATTACCTAAATTCAATGCATAACAATGGATCATTATGCCCTAATGTGCATTGGCATTTAAATTGTAACAAGTTGAGAAGAAATAGGACTAGAAATAGGAATCTTGGTTTGCATCTTTTTCACTGTGACCTTCAATTCCTATGAGTTTTAATGTTAATGTTGTAGAGTTGATTTAATTACCTAAATTCAATGCATAACAATGGATCATTATGCCCTAATGTGCATTGGCATTTAAATTGTAACAAGTTGAGAAGAAATAGGACTAGAAATAGGAATCTTGGTTTGCATCATTTTCACTGTGAGCTTCAATTCCTATGAGTTTTAATGTTAATGTTGTAGAGTTGATTTAATTACCTAAATTCAATGCATAACAATGGATCATTATGCCCTAATGTGCATTGGCATTTAAATTGTAACAAGTTGAGAAGAAATAGGACTAGAAATAGGAATCTTGGTTGCATCATTTTCACTGTGAGCTTCAATTCCTATGAGTTTTAATGTTAATGTTGTAGAGTTGATTTAATTACCTAAATTCAATGCATAACAATGGATCATTATGCCCTAATGTGCATTGGCATTTAAATTGTAACAAGTTGAGAAGAAATAGGACTAGAAATAGGAATCTTGGTTTGCATCATTTTCACTGTGACCTTCAATTCCTATGAGTTTTAATGTTAATGTTGTAGAGTTGATTTAATTACCTAAATTCAATGCATAACAATGGATCATTATGCCCTAATGTGCATTGGCATTTAAATTGTAACAAGTTGAGAAGAAATAGGACTAGAAATAGGAATCTTGGTTTGCATCATTTTCACTGTGAGCTTCAATTCCTATGAGTTTTAATGTTAATGTTGTAGAGTTGATTTGATTACCTAAATTCAATGCATAACAATGGATCATTATGCCCTAATGTGCATTGGCATTTAAATTGTAACAAGTTGAGAAGAAATAGGACTAGAAATAGGAATCTTGGTTTGCATCATTTTCACTGTGAGCCACTGTAGATCTACGCGATCCATTGAAAACATAAGACACGTTTTCTATATATTTATGCATACTCTAATTTCTTTTAAGACTTATTTCCTACAGATGTTTTTTGGATTAAAGAAAGGATTGGGTATAAATTGTCTTTTCGGGAATTTTATTAAATTATTTCTTGTTGCATATGTCTAAATTTGTCTAGCCTTTTAATATGGGATATATTTTTATGATCTGGTATTAATTTTTTTTAATTAAAACGATTTATTTATGTACCCAAGCTAAATTTGTCTTATATTTAAAAAAAATATAGTTTTTTTTACCCAAGAATTTAGATCGGTACAGCACATTATTTTTTGATGTTGTTATATTTTTTGATCTAAATATTAGAAAATAAATAAATAATAAATGAATAAATATTAGCCTTTAGCGTTCCAATAAGTGACAGACACATTTTCTTCCCAAAACTCCATTTGTGTTAATACTAACCTTCAAACCCTCGCTTCTGGGCTCTCGATCACTACATCCGACTCAGAGTTGAGGAGTGAGGACATTCATTAATATCTCCGTTTCGACTGGTCCGAGAGTAGTGCTTCTGGTCCCCTTTTTAAACCAAATCCAACACTCTACTCAACTTGATCAGCAATTAAGCAATTTTACCAGTTGTGACATAAAAGCTATGATGATTTTAAAATGTGTAAATATTATGTATCTATTTATTTCACAAATTCACAAACCCAAATCTTAAACTATGAGCAAAAATATACATAGTAGTAAAAATGAAAAGAAATCGACTTATTTAGTTAGTTTAATAATGAGAAGCTGGAAGAATATAGAATATTTCTAAAATTTCAAATATTTTTTATAACGAGCATTTTCAGATTTGAATATTTTTTTTTAACGAGATATGCACGAAACATTTCGGCCCTAATAAATAAAGTAGTGTGACGTAAGGATGACTGCATTAACGACTCCATGCCTCCTAAGATCTGGAAGAATTTAGATATATTTCGGGTCATCTGCAAGAATAAATAATATATATATATATATATATATATATATATATATATTCAGTGGAACTGCTGTATATCGAACTTTTATATGTCTAAAATTTCCACATATCGAATTTTCTTTAAATCTTCTAAGTCATTACGTAGAAAACAGTTTCTTTATATCGAAACAAAATTCTATATATCGAACATTTTTTGTTTAGCAGACCGATGACGCGGACATCAGTGAACAAATCAAGCCAATGAGTGCTAACGGCCTCAGAAGCCGATCCACGAAAAGAAAAAAAATTAATGAACAGCTCGAAGAGGAAGAACCTTCAATACTATGAAAACACGTAGTCTTGTCAGCTTTAGATATGATTCGTCGAGGACTACAGTTCATAGATCATGTTCTAGGCGACGTATTTTCCGGGCTTTATATGTCCGAACACTTTAACGAAAAAGAATCAAAAGATATTGTAGACACAGACATAAGATCTTTTTTTAGGGATACATAACACTTGAAACTCGTATAATGAAATTCCTATTAAAGTATGTAAGTAACTTTCTATTATACAGCTATATATATATATATATATATATATATATATATATATATATAGTAGATATACAGGGTGTCCCGTAAATGTCTAGTATATTTTGGGAGGTGATAGAGGAACCTTAGGGGAACAAAAAATGTTATGTGACGATTTTCCGACTTCTCACACATAAGGGAGAAAACGTCATTTTATTGTTTTTTCGAGACAAACGTGGTTTTTAGAAGAATAATCGTTGTAGCTCCGTCCCAGGTGGTTCTACTAGAAGGAAAGTGAAACCAATCGAAAGCTGAGTAAATGTACTATAAAACTAGTTGGGAGCAAACATGAAAATGAATGAATTAAAGTATGTCTATCTTACCAAAAGAAAGCTATTCTAAATTTCCTGACTTTTTCTTGATATTTCTTTCCAGCGTTACTCCTCAATGGGCAGGATCTGTAATTTCCGGGTTTCAGAAAAACTTCTTCATTTAACTACCTTTCCATTCATGTATCACAACCCTGTGTTATTGAAGCAAGTCAACGATTTAGGAACAAAAGTTTACAAAAAAATATGGATCTGTGAAAAGAAAATTAATTTTTTTCCTTCAGTTTATTAAAAAAGCTCAAAAGAAATAGTTATTTTTATAAATATTTACTTAAATATTAAGTAAATATTTACTTAAAACAATAAAAAAATTACTTCCACGAAAATAAAATAAAAAATCCTAAAACAGTAAATACATAGCATGAATATGAAAAACAATACAAAACATGGATATGAAAAAATTACTTAAACAGTAAATAATTAAATAAAATTCCTAAGACAGTAAATAATTAAAGTACACATTTATTTTGAATTTATTAATTACAGTAACTAATACTGGGTCCAGGAGGTGGCCATAAATGAACCCCATTCACACATTAACCTCAAAAATTATTATTTTTACCTAGAATTATTACCTTTTTACCTCACGCATTTGAACACATTTTTACAGGACTATCTATATCTTATTTAATATTAGGGATGGGATATTTAATTACCACAACAAACACTCATGGGCTCACGAGAATCCCAGTACGGTTCACAAGCCTGGCCATCAGCATCAATTCAAGGTAAAGCATTGTTTTTTTAATTATAAATACCTGTAAAAATGTGTTCAAATGCGTTAACTATGTAAAAATAATTATTTCTCAGGTTAATGTGTGGTTGGGGTCCATTAATGGCCACCTCCTAAACCCAGTATTAGTTACTGTAATTAATAAATTCAAAATAAATGTGTATTTTATTTCTTTACTGTTTTAGAACTTTTTTTATTTTTGTGAAAGTAATTTTTTTGTTATTGTTTTAAGTAAATATTTACTTAATATTTAAGTAAATATTTATAAAAATAACTATTCTTTTGAGCTTTTTGGATAAACTAAGGAAAAAAAATTAATTTTCTTATCACAGATCCGTATTTTTTTTATAAACTTTTGTTCCTAAATCGTTTATTTGCTTCAATAACTCAGGGTTGTGATACATGAATGGAAAGCTGGTTAAATGAGGAAGTTTTTCTGAAACCTTAGACATTTACCGGACACCCTATATATATATATATATATATATATATTAAGCAGTATACAATACAATAAAAAGGGACCTGGGCCTTTCGCCCTTGTTCACTGCGACCCTATTGGATCTATTGGGTGGAGTGAATAAAAGCTAGCAATTGCTAGAACTAAGTATTTTCCAAGCAATTGCTAAGGGCCGAGTGAATAAAAAGGTTAGCTGCAGCTAGGCCTAGCACTTGCTTAGTTTATCACGGTTCCTAGCTGGAGCTAGGTAGAAGGTGTGAATAAAGAGCTGTGACTAGGTTCTAAGGGTAGCAATTGCTAAGGAAAAAGCTAGTCTGGTCTGGTAGTTAGTCGTTTCTTTTCGCTCAATCAAGGCGGCGTTTACGCATGTTCGTAAAGAAAAGGAGTATTATATGCGCCGGGACGAGATCACCTTTTATTTTCATCTTCTTTAGCCACATTTTCTGTAGTAAAACGATTCTTTGAAGTTCTCGAGTAGACGGATGTTTTTTTTCTTCCGTACCGTAAACCTCAACCATTTTCGCACTTTTTCAATTTTTTATTTGCAATTTGTTGTGAAGCAGTGCTGGGTTCCTACTTCCTTGTTAGACGCTTGTCGGTGAATCCATTTGAAATCTTCCTGGGATTTTTGCCCTTGATCAATAATTTGTAAACATCTTTTCCCTGCTGCTTCAATTTTATAGGCTTATTGCCGGTGGCTTTTTGGTCGGTTTTCTTCTTTATGCTTGATTTCATGTTACTCAGCAACTTGTTTATCTGTGCAACATTGACCTTTCGCCTTATGGAAAATTCATTACTAATGCTGTCCCAAGCAGGTTTTCTTTCTTTAATAGCAGCTATTAATTTAGATTTTTCCATTGCCACGGGATCATTGACTAATACTGTTATAAAAAGTGACCGATCCAAGTCGGCATGGGCGTATATAGAAAATAATTTCGGGGGCGGCTATGAGTTTTTGGGGGGAGGGCTGAGAGCATTTGGGGGGTATGGAATATTATCAGTCTAGATCATGGACTAGTTAGACAATTAAAATGATATTGCGCCAAAAAGAAATTATTTTTTCTGACCAAAGTGGTCTCATTTAATTTATTTTTATGGTTTTTTTTACCAATCTTTACCGATTTCGGAGGGGACTGCAGCCCCCCCCTCATAATAGGGCCCGAGCGTGTCGACAGTTGCACAAGACACACGCAGCCCGATGGGGAGAGAGAGAGAGAGAGAGACAAGCAACAAACCCTGAGAGGAAGGAAGAGGGATGAGACAGGGGAGGTAGGAATCCTAGCTGCAGCTAGGGGTTAACAACAGCTACCCTTAGAATTTCCTTAGTTTATCAAGAGATGAGACTAACTTACTTAGATCTTCCTACCTAGAAGTAGCTCTTGTATATTCACTCCGTATTGAGGAAGAGCTACATCTAAGGGCTAGATTCTACCTGTTAGATTCTAGCTTTCATTCACTCCACCCATTGTGATTTGCGTCCCTATCTTACTCCCTTTCCAACTTGCAGCTCCTCGCTCATAGCTTGAGCTCCTTGGGACTAGCCTTGGCTATGTCCTTGGGCGTAGGAATTGCCTTCCCTATGTGCACTAACCTGTTGTAGGCCAACGCCTCACATTCGCAGAGGACATACTGTGAGGTTTCCTCTTCCTCGAGGCACCAGCGACATGTAGGCCCCTCTATTAGCCCCATCGTGCACAGGTGTTTTCTTAGCGGACCATGTCCAGTGAGAAGTCCGACTATCCTTCTATTATGCAGTATATATGAATGAATACATGAATTTCATTTTTTTTCTTCGTAATTTGTATATTAGATAGACATACAAAAGTACACCACTTCGTTCTTTATTTGTCAGGCTGATAATGTGCAAAAACTCCCTGTCTAATAAAACTTCCGGATTGCGTCATGAGTTCAACCTATGGAGGAGGGGAGAAACCGCGCTAAATGTACATGTGTTTCCATATATCGATATTGTAATGGTGGAACCATCAATTTCGGTATACCGAAATTCTACTTTATTGATTCAGATGTGAACCAAAATTTAAATGATTTTTTCGAATCAAGAAAGCATAATATAATAACTTTCTACTCATTTTATTAAAACTGGCCGACCGGTTTGACAAGTGTGCCTCAGGGGCACTCGGGCTACTTAAAACTTTATTATATTTGATCGTCAATATCGCTAAATTTACTTAAATGTGGCAGAAGGTCAATGATGATAAATAAACAATTAATCCTAGCTAGAGATCTTTTATAGCTTACAATTGAAATTAAAACTATGTCTGGTCACATCATTAAAAAATGTTCAAAGAGCCCAAGGGGCTAAACCTTCCACCTTCTTTGGCTGAGTCAATACTTAACTGTCCAATATGTTGGCGGGTATTTTACCTGAATAATTATTGGTCATTTTGGAAAATTTTCCTCTTGCGATGAATACTTTAAATATTTTGAAAACTAATATATTTTTTAAGAGGGAATCTTCTTATGTGCTTACCTCGAAAGCTTGCCCAATCAGCTGCTCGTTTGTCCCAGCCGCCATGAAGAGAATCCAAAGATTTCTTTTCTACTTCCTTGTCTTCATCGGCCTGAAAATCAAAAACAAAAAAAAAAAAAATTATTCATAATTCGATGACCACATGGAACAAAGTTGGGTATTTTTCAATAAATTTCTTATTCAATAATCATTCAAATAAATTTTTACTAAATTAGAATTTATTCATTGATTAAGTTATTCATACACTGACGTATTTTCTATAAATTACAGGGTTGGCTCGTTATTCAATAAATTTTTGTTGAATAAGAATGTATTCAGTTATTCATTTATCATGTCACCTAAAAGCTCATTTCCGGTCCACGTCCAGTCTACTATTGGTATAGTGATTTCAATTTGGATGAAAATGCCTGGAATTATTCAAGTTCTTATTCACCTATTTCCAGTCTGTAAAATGTATTTAAAAGCATGAATGCCTTAGTTTTTTTGTTGTTGTTTTTTTACAAAAATATTTGTAACATGTAAAGCATGACATTTGGATTCTCAACAGTACCTTAATTGCAAAATGTATTTTACAAAAACTATCAAACCAAAGAAATTTGGATGGTTCTTTTACTAAGATATTACCATTTATAAATAATGAGACATTATAGGAAATTAAATACTAATCTTTTGACGCCTTGGAAAAATCTCTAGAGGCTTCATTTTCAATTTAATTTAAATGAAGGCACATACACTGGGCTTAAAGAATTACAATCCTAGTTGTAGTACCAGCTTTGAGCCTTATATGATTCTTTCGCTTCAAATGATGACGCTGTGTCGTCTGTCTGAATCTCTAGCTCCATTAGACCAAGTGATTACAACTTTTAATTAATATTTTAATAAGTATTTATGTTTACATTTTTTTCAGTGGGCCGTTTTTAAACTCACTAGAGACGGCTGATAGTTTTATAAAAGGGAGTTTTTTTTATGGGGGGGGGGGCGTGGATAGTTGTGAGAATTGGGAAAGGGTATGGAGCGGATTAAAAGTGGATCGTATTTTTTTCCTTTCCGTTTCCCTCGAGCCCTCGTCCTGGAAAAAATAAAAAGGCACTTCACTTTTTGAGTGACAAATACAAATCGAATGAGGCCGCTCAAGTACGTCAGCTCAGGACCGGGGGAGTCTGTTTGCACTTTCCGAATATAATCCACTCATGAAGCAGATGAATGTACATCCGGAAGCGGCATAAATAGAGATGAACATTTCCTAAGAACATTACTCTATACGATTAAATTATGAATAATGAGCCGTCCCATCCTCAGGAATTTAGTGGATTAAGCCAATTCCTTAGGAATGTGGTTAAACAAAATATGAAAAGTCAATTAAGCGTGTTTCCTTCGTTCACAGAGGAAAGCAATTTCGCTTATGACCCGATGACGCAATTAGGACGTAGTTACCTATGAGAGCTTATTACGTCAGTATAGCAGAACAATCTATGCCTCCCGACCATTGCATTATAATAATAACTAATACCTATATCTATATATACAAAAAAATAATATCAATATGTATACACACACAAATATATATATATATATATATATAACATGTTTTTTGGGGATGAAATTCGCGCGAAAAAATCATAACTTTTTGCGTTACTAGGCTTCCAGGTAAACGTTTTATAAATAAATAAATGTAAGATATATAAGGAAAGCATTTCCACGGTAATTTTTCGGATATATAAAAAATACGGTACTTATGTTATTTTTCGTAGATCAAACTCATTCGGAGATTCCAGTGCTTGAAAGGAGAAAGTTTTGCTTAGAATGCTTTCAGCTTCTTGTTATGTCACCTAAGATTTTGATTCGCTTTGAGATATTCGCTTTTCATTTTTCTTTTACATTTTTACAATCAATTTTACCATTATTTTCGTATTTTTATTAGTTTGTTTTTAATTTACATATTTTACTTGTTTGAGTTAGTTTTATAATTATTGCAGTTTTTTTGTTGATTAGTATGTTGTGTAGTAAGAAACGCAATGTAGTTGGGCAACTAAACTTTGTTTTTTGTTAAATAAAGTTTTTTCACCTTTCTCTTCACATTTTCACGAAAGATTAAGAAAAATCATCAACTGTTTATATTCTAAGCTTTCCAAATTATACAAGGGATAAAGCCAATGTAGATTTTCAGAGTAACGTTAAATATTTTAAGTCGCAGGGAACATGTTACTTATAGGAGGAAATCTAAGAAGAGGACTGCTGGAGAATCGGACGAGATCTCAAACACAAGGGAAGAATACGAGAGTAAATTGGGTGTAGTTGGCTGCTATACCCAAGAAGCCCACTACTTTCAGGGGACGAGTAGAAAGTGTAAACCACAGATAAGGAAGGAGTGTTTACCCATGAAACGAACCGGTGGTTTGCTTAATCCCCCCAGCAGTTTTGTCCCTTTCAGCCAACAGGCGGAGTGGGATAAACTCGATTTGTCAACATTATTTGCTTATCTGAGGGCTCCGGCCGCAAGCGCCGAGTTTTAACATCTTCCCGGGGGTATAACCACCCCGACGAACCATTACATCCTCCCGCTACGGAGATTTCGAGGTAACAAGGGGAGTTAAATTCCGGCGAGTAATTAACATCCGAGAAGATGTGAGCAATTTAATTGTCATGATTGTAATTTTAAAAAGTATGGAGGCTCGGTGGCCGTGAGTGCTAAGGCGTGTGCACTCCTTGTCTAAGGTCATGGGTTCTTTGGAAAAAATAAAAGGCATCGGCCCTATCCTGGCTACAAAAGGGTGATAACCTAAAGATAACCCGTCCTAAAATTGGTTTTTATTAATACGTAAATGGACGTTTTAATTTAAATAAAATGCTGAATCACAGAAACTGCGTCATCTTAGTAGGTTTTCCTTTTAATCCCTATTGCCAATTGGAAAGCTTAGAATAAAAACTGATTTGATCTTTCGTCAAAAATTAAAACATACCAAAATGTAAAATGGAATCTCAAAGAGAAGATTTTAGGCGCCACAATAGGAAACTCACAGTATCCTAAGCGGAAATTACTCCCTCCGCCTTCCCAACTGTCACTCTAGGAAAACAGTGTTACAAATACGTTTATCATTTGTTTGCCTTGTTTTACTAAAATACTCATTTAACTGTTAAAATCAATTTTAAAAAAATTGAAAACAGACACAAACAACCATTCAAAAGAACAAAACCAACACTTTCAAAGTTTTAAGCAATTATTTCTCGGATTAACATCCTCCCATCGAAAAATGCTGCAGAACCTTTTTAAAAGAGAATTTAGGAGGATTTGAAATGTCCACCTTCTACTTCCCAGGTGTTTTCAACCGTTTTCGGAGTATATCAGAAAATATATGAAAATTCCAAAGCTTTTCATCCCTATTAATACTTTTTATTTTATAATACTTCCTTAACTTGAAACAAAATCAAACTTTTCAAAAATCTCTTATAGAATTAGGGAATAAGGCGGAAGGTGAATAAAACTCCGCCACACACTTCCACACTTTTTATTTCTCTCTGAATGTGTGTGGCGGAGTTTTATTCACCTTTCACCTTATTCGCGAATTCTATAAATTTGAGCAAAGGGTAAATTAATGATTAATTTTGAATGTCTTATTTTAGATGAATGTAAAAAGCTTGGAACAATTTTAAACTGAATGGATTGTTTCTGAATACGCAAACCGAAAATTCGTTAGGAAAAGCAGTAGTATCGTCGTTTCTCGTAAATGGTTACAGATATGGGTTTAAAAATGGGTTCATTCGAATTACACCGTTACAAAACCTAAGTAAAGAGTAGCTGCAAGTATATTACCGTGAAAACGCAAGCGCTATGATTTTGTCGCGTGAATTTCACCAAACCAAGTTCCGATGAACGGATTCTGCTGGTTAACGAACTTGATCATTTAAATTACGTGAAAGGACTTAGGTACCAAATTTCATCAAAATCGGGCCATTTTTTAAAATTTATTTGACGACCTCCGCAACGACGACGATTTGCCATTTTTAAAATAAAACAAATACAAATTTATATGTTCACAATTATCAGTAACTTATAGAACTAAATACAACAAAAGTTTTAAGAGAACATAAAAGAAAATTTATTAGGTTTGTGTAAAGAATAAAGGACTATAAATTATTTACAGCATTGCTATTTACGCAATAGTTAGTATATTTACATAACGTAACCATGAAACTATTAACATTATTTATTTGCTTATGGAGTAAGCAACATATTTATGGTCTTCCATTACAGGCCAAGTCAAATTGAAATTGAAAAAATACATTGTTTTTCTTAAATTGTTATTATTTGAAATCAGATTCTTATTATACAATGGAAATACTATTTCTAAACGCTTCCGAATACATTTTTTTCCGGAATACAAATGGTTGTGTTGTTTTAAAAATGTTAATATATGGTTAAAGAAATGTGTCAGTAGTTCCTGTAAGTAGTAAGGTAATTTTAGTTGTTCTCGTATTTTGCAATCTGTTAGTAGGTGTTTCACTGTCATTGAAACGTTACACTGTCGACAAATGGGTTGATCTTTCTTTGTCATTAACAATGAGTGAGTTAGTAAAGTGTGCACTATCCGTAATCTGCATTCTATAACCTCTTCTTGTCTAATTTTGCGGCTGCTGTAGCTCCATTCGTAGGTAGTATTTTTGTCTTCTCTTAGTTTGTTCATTTGTTTCTTTGTCCAATATTTATTGACGGCCACACGGTCTTTTCGTAAGCTATGGGGTCTGAAACGCGGACATTTCTCATTGGCACCTCTGGTTTGTATCAGAACGTAAGCTATGGGGTCTGAAACGCGGACATTTCTCATTGGCACCTCTGGTTTGTATCAGAACGTAATCTATGGGGTCTGAAACGCGAACATTTCTCATTGGCACCTCTGGTTTGTATCAGAACGTAATCTATGGGGTCTGAAACGCGGACATTTCTCATTGGCACCTCTGGTTTGTATCAGAACGTAATCTATGTGGTCTGAAACGCGGACATTTCTCATTGGCACCTCTGGTTTGTATCAGAACGTAAGCTATGGGGTCTGAAACGCGGACATTTCTCATTGGCACCTCTGGTTTGTATCAGAACGTAAGCGGCCCCCCCCCCCTATAGACGAAAAGAGAAAACGCGCAAAAACCATTACTGTCCACAGACAGTAGACTTCCAAGCATTACGTTAAAAATGTCCACATTTTATTTTATTCTGCAGATCCAGGGAATGTTTTTTATACGCTTACTACATATAAAACTTTTTAAAATCGTGGAGGAAAAGGCTGGATGATCTATACAAAGGAAATATCTCCTTTTTCATTTGAACCAAAGCAAAGAGCTACTAGGCAGGAGTAATAAAGCTGAGAATTTGAAGATGTTACGGAAGCCTTATTAACAAAGCCCTCAGGCGCAAGGGAAGTTTTATTTTTTTTCCAAATGATTTTTTTTGTTGTTGCTTTAAGTTATGGTATATTTTTGTTCAGCTCAAACGTAATTAAACGGAGCCTCATTTTAATGGAAATGATCATAATTCCTGTGAAATGAAGCGAGAGCTTTGGAAGGACCTACCTCTACAGTCTTTGTATATTATCTCTCATGTATATGGAAGTGAACAATGGATTATCATCCTCATTGCGTAACCAAACCAAATTCCTTCACAGGAAATATAATACTTTTTTAAAAAGATTTTCTCTTAGGAATTTTTTAAAATTATATATATATATATATATATATATATATATATATTCACTCCCTAAAAAAGGTTTTTTTGATATTAAAATTTTTAAGTATTTTTAGAGGGGTTTGAATTTTCAGTTTAAAACAGAGCATGCGCACCTAGGCAGCATACGTTGCTAGGACGATAACAAAACAGCTGTTACCGTACGTTATCTATTTCATAGTATTATTTTTGATTGGGGTTAAACTATGATGGGAGTCGTTGAATTTCTAGAAATAAGCTGTCCCTCATAGAGTTTACGCTATGAGGGATAAAATTGCCATTTTAATTAAGGTTAATTTCAACTTGTCCCCCATAGAGTTTTCCTGGTGATGGTCCATCCGAGGTTATAATATCCCGAACCCATGCACAGCCTCCTCGCCCATCAGCATCCTCAGTCACAACACTTCTTGGTAATGCTCGCAAATATAATGGGTGTTCCCAAATGACATCTTGGCAAAAGGAATTTTTCAATTTTAAAGTACATTTATTATTGACAACGAATTTTAACCTGTACTGGCTAAAGTACAGTTACTGCTAACCTATAGATAACGGGTTATCAGTTTCTCGACTCTGGTCCGGAGCGCCCCAATGTCAAGAAACATAACTTATTAATAAGTTATAGTATGAAGGGTACCGTGCTATAATAAACTGTACACAATTATGTAGTAGCGTTAATTTTTATGTAGTAGCGATGATATATTATTTAACGCAATAGAATATCTACTTATCTGCCGTGACGAAGCACGGGTATTCAGCTAGTAACTACTTATCTGCCGTGACGAATCACGGGTATTCAGCTAGTAACTACTTATCTGCCGTGACGAAGCACGGGTATTCAGCTAGTAACTACTTATCTGCCGTGACGAAGCACGGGTATTCAGCTAGTAACTACTTATCTGCCGTGACGAATCACGGGTATTCAGCTAGTACAGACATTAAATGGAAATACATATTCATCTAGTTACATAATAATTATAAATCCGATTACACAAAAATAAAAATTCAAAGTAATATTCACCTAATTATACAATTAATCGAGTTTGTAAATATTTGCAATATTTAATCGACGTATTCGTGTATATAATTAGTTATGCTGTCATAAATCAACATTCCTGAAGAGGTATCAAGTGCTGCAAAACATATAAAGCCGTTTGAATAAATTCACATTCGTGTTAATTTTTATTTATTGACCTTCAACCTAGACAAGAAAAAGTATTGAGATTTTGGGTCATTATTGATTTTGAAAAGGACAAAACGTTTCATTCTTAAAGATGAACCCTTAAGTATAAACTCTGTATCAAATAAACGTAGGCTCAAATAATGATATTTCAAGTATCCTTTGAAAAGAAATCATTAATACCGCTAGATTTCATTAAAAAAAATAGGATTCACTGAAAATGTACTGTAAAATGGGGTGACATTAGTACAGTGTGGTGAAAATGGTAGAAATACGGCTAGGATACTTTTATTTTTTATTTATATAAAGGTATATATTTGTCTGTTTGTACTCGTTGGGGAAAGTTGGATCCTTTCTTATGAGTTAAATGAAAATATCCTACGAGTACAGGCTTGTATCAATTTAACGACACTCTATAATCTTACCCCATTTCACGGTACTTCTACGAATAAAAGATACTACACATAGACAACCAAGCATCAAATTAGATTATTCTTGGGGCAAGTATATTATATTATACTTTTGAGTGTTTTCAGTGAAATAAATGATTTGACATTAATTAGTTTTCTGAAATATTTCATTAAACAAGTTTGGCGAAATTCCCTGAGAAAACGTCCTGGTAAGTTCGCCGTGGCTCAGCCTCGAGACAACCCTCATTTTAGGGTTTATATTAATATTTATATGTCAAATCAAGACTGAAATACTTCAATTTATGTTAGATAGTAAAATTAATTATTTTTCGGTTTTTAACTAAATAATAATATTTATTTAAAGAGAAAATATTTTTTATAAGGACAGAAAGATTATTAAAGTCCACTTTTAAGCTGGACTTTAATAATCTTTCTGGGTGGTTGCCTGTTTTATTAAGCTTTTCCGGTTCTCTGAAAAAGAAATTTTAAAGGCAGAACTTGAATTATATTAATTATTACTACTCCTGAATAATAATGTTAATAGTATTAATACTCCAACACACCAATGTGTCAAGCTAAGGGAAATTATTCTGTCATTATGCTTAAGCTCACTCAGGTACTTATGAAACAGCTGTAAAAGAAAATTATCTTCGCTTGATTCATAAATATTCCTGTCTCGAAGGAGGAAAGTGTTTAATAATGCGCATAGAATTAAAAGTTTATTAGGTACGTGAGAACTAATGCATGTACAAACCTGCCAGAAGGCTATAAATATCACAAAATTTCCAAAATATTGCTCTTATAGTTGGAATAACTTTACCCCAGTCTAAAAATACTATCTAGAAAGTACCTTAATCTAAAAATCTCAAACAAATTCGGAGATTGGTATTCTAAAGGATTTTTTGAAAGATTTCTTCAAATGTGCCTGTTAAAAGGATATACAGGTCTGTACCTTTTAGTGCCTCTTTAAGACACTTGTCACAATTTCTTTTTCTACCACCAAACACAGTATATTTTTTTGTTAATTATTTAATTGTGAGCATCCGCAACAACGGCGATTCGCCCTATACAATTATTACATGTACATATACATACAGTTCTTACATATTCTTGTGCATACAAGTGTTAAATATGCTTAGATATATATATATATATATTTTTAGATGGAACGGCATTTTTCTCCAGCGGTGGTACTCCTCCTCACTTGTTCCCGGAATATTTCGATGGATTCATCTCCATCTTCTTCAGCCAGGTACTTGTTTCTTCCTCGGTGGTAGCCAAGGGAATGACATTTTTCTCGATCTGGGCTCCTTTTCACCTCTCTAGCCACAGTATCGGCGGACGAGTACCACCGCTGGAGAAAAATGCCGTTCCATCTAAAAATACTATCCCAGCGACGAAAAATAACATCAAACATATATATATATATATATATATATATATATATATATTTACAAAATTTAAATTTTAGAAACCTATACATCTACTTCTAGAATTAATTAATTTTAGATCGATATGTTATGTTTGACCACTATCCGCCTTCATCAGCTGATTCTAATGGAATATTGATTACCTACAGCCTGTGTATGTGGTCCTTGTAGTGCAAGATACACCTTTTTTTCTTAGTGCAATCAGCCTGTACTACATTTCAATTTTATTTTGCGCCTGGGAGGCGACGTTTTAATGACCTTTTAATAGATACAAGTACTTTATTATGGTTAATTTATTGCTAGTTGTAACCCGTCAACATAATAATTAACTTCCATTTAGGAAATTCCAGAGAAACATAATGAAAATAGTTATTAGTTATAAAATAGCTCATGACGAAAATAGCTTGAGCTCAATAGGTGTTACTGGAGAGACGACCTTTTGCGCCGCGGTTGCTGGGAACCTAAATAGTGTGTGTAAAGCATAACTTACACTACCTAGTTAGTAGTACTCGCCTACTAAATAAAGCTAGCAAACAAGGTGAGACAATGGTGACCCTTCACCACTTAGTGTACTTCCATTCAAACGACTAACTTAACAGCTAATGTTTGTGGCAAATTCCTTGTCGAAAATATATTTATTTTATGATTAAAATATTAAATGTTTGGCCATAATATTTTCAGCTTTGTAGAAAATACGAGTCACGGGTCTGACCACTTCTCATTTGGGAGATCCAAGGCATCAGGGGTTCAAGGCTCGCCGGCATCGGTTTGAATTCTTTTATCTGTAAGCCCGAAGACGGAATTGCTTGCTGCAACATGGATGTTTAGAAACGTTGGCAACCGAAAGTTGGTCAGGTGCTAATGGCCTCGATGCAGATGGGCAGAAAAAAAAAATAGAAAACATGATAAGTCATAAAATGACTTCTTCAATAAAATGACAACTACAACTTTAAGGGGAGTTTTGTCATAATATTGATGCTGTCGATTGATTCCTTTTTGATTAACACGATACAATTGAACCGTATAAAATTGATTTTTTCCCCTTTGTTATGATATTTTTTCCCTGAGAATGCAAAATTATGGAAATGTAATGAGTCATACTAATCAAAATGAGGTTTGAGGCACATATTAGTACTTTTATAACTCTTTTTTGGTTGGCATTACTTACATTGCAGTTATACAAGAATTTCGATGATGATAATTTCAAGTGGTTTGATGGGAAATGTGATTAATGTTTACAATGATTCACTATCATTGGATTGGTAAACTATTAATGGTCTTATTTTACACTCATTTTGTGTACTCTCGGTGCTGCCCTTATTGATTGGGTATTCGGTAAAACCTCTTCGTGACTAAAGTGCACATTAGACAATATCCGTATGGCAACGTATCTAATTTGTTTGTAATAGGCAGTTGGCACCAGCAGTTAATGTTCAACACGCTAACTACCTGGCAGCAAGAATCCTTTAGCGTCGAGTCATTAAATCATGGACAAATTACATTAGGGCAGATTGTTTGAATGAAAGGAGCCGGTGCTTGTGGTCAATCTCGTCCCAAGCCCTTAACTCGCTACAAAGGAAGACAGACCTCTTACAAAGGACTACCCAATCGTCTTAGGATCGTAAGTAGCAGCATATTGGCCAGGGAACACTTCTCGAGAACAAGTCGTTAATTAACTCCTATCAAGTTAGAAGGTATCCTCTTCAGCATTAAAATCAGTCCCGTTACAATCAACAAGGGAGCAGATAACAGGGCACCCAGAATGGCAAATACTATAGAGGTAACTGATTCTTGACAATAGGGAGATAGTGTGGTCAGTTCGCTGCGGCCTGATTTTTCTAATTGCACGTATCCATCAATAAATTAAATGACGTCTGGGTGGGCCTAGGAACGGTATGCGACCTCGAATCCAGCCCTCAACGACACTAGACGATATAATCATCATTGTGCGCCCGAGAATTTAATTTAGTCCAGTGCTCTACCACCGAGTTAGCCTCACACCCTCTTCAATATTAACATGCATATTTCCCCAGTTAAACAAAAATATTGAGTTTTAAGGTAATGTGAGATAAAATTAAGCGAGTTTTTCTAAATTACAACGGGTTGCGTTTGGTTCACGTATATTGTTAATATAATTCATATAAGTTAATGCTTTAAACAATTTTGGGGAGCAACTCCTGCCAGTTACGTCAAGAATGTTTACAAGTTTCAAGGGATAAGGATGGAATCGTGCTAAAATGACACAGTTCTTGGGGGTCGGACGTTTTCATACCTAACAAACGAAATGGATTACGCCAGCTTCGGATTTCACTTAAAATACCTTTTAGAAATTATTTGCCGAAAAACATATATGAATAATTTCCTGTTATATAAAAAGGCAGGAGCGTTCCTTCGATTAAAAATAAGTCTTCTAGAGCAATTTTAGTGATTGGAGCAAGATATACTTAGAACTCTCGAAATCATCAGCTATTTAATTATTAAGTATTTCCATATTGTTCACTGACATTAAGTTTTAAACATTGTTCGATAAAGAATCTGGTCTATGAAGAACATAAAATTACCTGTTTCACTTTCATTCGTAAGCTCTAGATCTTCCTATTTATTAGATACATGGAATAATGTGCCTAGGGCTTTGTTCCAAGTTATGAATGGCTCTATAAAATTCACTGCGGAGTGATATGATCTCAATTTCCTGGGATCCTCCGCATACCCCCTTCTGCGGAAAATGGTCTGCCGTCATACATATATCCGAGTAAGCTTCTATCCCCTTATAGAGAATTTAATGTTTCAATCTCCTTCCGCTATTAAAAATCTGACCTTCCTGCTACCCAAAAAGGAGATTTCAAAGATACTTATGAGAAAACATTCTCGTCGTAATCATAAATGCAAAGATCTGGACCTGTCATGAGAGAGATGATACTGAAAAGCTACCCATTCGCCAGGGTCCTATATTTATTTTTGTTTTCGGTTATAATTGGCCGTTCTGATTTTCCTGTTTTCTCCTTTCTGCAGGCTGGTCAAAATTGCATTCATATTTACCGTACTGAGATGTTTTTGGTAGCTCTTACAAGGATAATTACTTTAATCCTTTTTAGAAAATATGATTTATTTTTTCAGTCCTGGAATTGAGATCTATACCACCGATATGGTGAGCCACTTGCTTTAACGGCTTACTTACTTATTTTCTGTTCTCCTCCATGGCGCCTTAACAGGAAGGGGCCCCTAGATGTAATAAGATAGTGAAGTGACGTGGAGTAAACAAAAAACAATTATTCGTGGAGTGATAATGAAATTATAATTGTATAACTTGAAAGTAATATCGATGGATATTTTCTCTCCTCAGGATAACCTGCCCACATCCCATCCACCTCCAATCCTCCCTGCTAGTTGCAGCTTGCGGTTGGATGGCGTAAGGGTTACTCCAGCTCATGCCATTCGGCTCACAACTGGGGAAACCTGAGGCGGGAGTAAGTAATCAAAGTATCAAATTGCATAATACAATTACATTTTCCAGCAATAAACGAAGTGCTGTATAATATTGCCTCACGTTTCACTAAAAACTGTTACATTTTTACGTGGCTAGAAAACGGGCAACAAGAAGGTATTTTGGGATCAGAACTATTAATAAAACGGAAAAGCACTATAAGAGCAGTATTCTACGATTAATGAGGTATAAAAAACTGTTAGACCATACGCGATTGAACACCTTCGGTTTAGGGGTTTTTCCCTCCTGGCACCACTGTGCAACATTCTAACATGGCACAGGAATGGGCGACAAACTGAAGTCATATTGGTGCTAATAAAATTATTACATTATTGAAATAAAATAATTTAGTAGCCCAACAAAAAAAAAATTAGTATAGGATCCAAGAATTATTACTTGGATAGACGAGAAACTCTATCGATCGAGTCTAAGAGTTTCCCTGAAATTGGAGAAAAGGTGAGAATAGATTCCTTATTTGGCTGATATACGGAAGCTAAACGAAAGGAAATCGATGCTGAGCTCATTTAAGACCTGTTGTTTGTTTTTTAGGGGGCTAACAAAGTTCAAATTCCTTTTCCCGAATGGAGAGAAGTATGGATTTTCTCCGTACCGTAAGTAAGCAGTCAAGTGATTATAGGTTGAGGTTTGGCAATTGTTGAGGTGTCAGACGATTATGGCAATAAATTGAATACTTATTAGAAGAGACTAAAAGCTTAATAATTCCATATGAATAACAATTATCTACCGAGAAATATCATTACTCTAAATAAGGACATGATAGGATTTTGCGGATGTTCTGTGTTATTTGTAACAATCTCACCATAATCCTCAGCTTGAAATCCCAGACTTGTCATGTATTTTTACTACTTTTAAACTATCAATGGTTTATTTATGAGAACCTTAATGTTCTGCGATTGATTCCATTGATATCCCGATGGCATTGTAACGATCTCAGAATTTAAGGATATTAGGAAGAGAGGCTCTTGTTGAGAGGGGATTGGAGTCGGAACAGTCCCAGGTTGAATTACAACATACCGGCACGAAGCAATCCGGATTAGTCTTAATGGTGAGGCTTTACGGAAGTAGCACCCACTACATACCCTCAAAGTACTATACTTTCATTCTACTAGAGCATCAAACGTTAACACGAAAACTTTTATTCTTTTAAACAATATTTCTAGACTTAAGACAAACATTTTTCTATCTAATTTAAATAAGTATAAATATAAATAAACCTAAAATTAGCTTTAAAAATTATTTGCAAAGATTTAGCTTTTAGACTTTTGGTTTTCCATTATTCTTAGACTTTATAGTTGCATTCAACATTGGACTCTCTTTGGATAAGTATATTGTTGTGCTACATGGCAACTACTGCAATACTGAGTTTTGATCTTTTGTATAAGTAGTTACCTGCTGACTGATTTATTTAAAAAAAAAAAAAAAAAAAAAAAAAAACCTTTTAAGTAAATGCTTTCACCTACAAGTTCAATTGCACAGACTTTTTTTAAAGGATTTATACAATGTTATATATATATTTCATGTATGTCTACCTAGTAAAAGAAATATGTCGCAAGACTCCTTAGAAATCTTAAAACTATTAGTATATACAGCAAAATTTAACACCTTGCCTAATTATTATTATTCATTTATTTTTATATATTTTTTCTCTCAAAACTCTACCAATTTAATACTTAATGACCAAGAACAGAAAAAGAACATCAAATTACATCATCTAAGGTAAAACTCTATTATATTCAAACAAGTATATATAATAACATAAAGAAGGTAATATATAAGGGATGAATATGTAATATATAAGGAATCAATATGTAAGTAATGAATATATAATATGCAAGGAATGAATGTGTAATATGTAAGGAATATACACAGGGTGTCCCACATTGAGATGTCATCACTTTAGGAGTTCTACATCTCATTTGTAGTTCAGGGACGCAGAAATGAGCGTTCTATCTCAACATGCAGAGGAGCTACTCAAACTTTTGTCTTTTTTGAAAACTACTGGCTTTTCTAAAGAAAAGCTGAGTTTTCGGAATTTCTGATCAATGCAGCGTAAATAAAGACCACATTTTTGAAATCCACATTAAATTTCCAATAAGAAACACCCATTATTGAAATATTACCACGTAAATTAAGAGCTATATTCAAAGGCATATAGATGAGAACGCTTAATACGTTTTTTTATTAAATTATTCAATATTTTCTTAATCAGCTATTTTTAGACTTAGAGGTTTTCCTCCGCCTCAAAAGTTGCATTATTTAATACGCTTCAAAATGGTACCTCATAGTTTTAAAAACAAATCTATTTCAATCTATTTTTTTCTGATTTCTATGTCAAAACCAATTAATGTGCTGTAGCGTGAACGAGCCATTCTTAACAAATTCTTTAATTTCATACGACGATGTTGATGTCCCATCCTTCCCAAACTACATGAGATTTATTACACAAGCCCACTACAAAATAATAACTCACTCTGATTTCAAATAGTTGGTTGCCCAGCTCATAATGGACGAGTCGTGACGGAATGGCTGAACACTGAATTCCCTAATCGTTGTATCGGCCTCTTTGGACCTGTTCGTTTACCTCCTCATCTGAATCCTCTAGATTTCCATGTATTGGGAACATTGAAGAGCAGAGAGTAGTCAGAGCCCGTGACGACGAAGGGGGAACTCATCAGCAGGATCCAGGAGCAGTGCCAGCTCATGACATCTCAAAGACAAGACGTCCTCCCTAATGCTGTGGATTCAGTTAGATGTTAAGCTTATATTTGTAGAGATTTTGAAAACCCACTGGACAAATAGTTAATAGTCCACAATAATAACCATTCTTGTCCCCATAGATTGCTAGAGATTTTTCCTATGAAAACGAGGTAACATTTAAGCAACTTTTGAGGGTGCCTTTCATTTAAATGGATTTTCTTTCGCTTTTTATCTACAGGAGAGTGTTTTTGGTATACAATTTCAAATTATTGTAATGTATAACCGAGTTTACTTATAAGCAGAAATTTAATTAAATATAATAGAATCAATATTACCAGGACCCTCAAGACATAACCATATAATACATGTATTCATTGTATTTACAATAATGGTATTTATTACCAATATGTTCTTCTAAATTCTTTCACCCTTGATTCCGAATTGTCCTTCTATCCTTATTCAGAGCAAAAAATGTGTGTAGGAAGTGTGGGAACGGTTATGAAATTCACTGTTCATTCATTCCTTCACCACTCGTCCTTTATGAGCTGGGCAACCGACTATTAGGGAATTCACTGTTCATTCATTCCTTCACCACTCGTCCTTTATGAGCTGGGCAACCGACTATTAGGGAATTCACTGTTCATTCATTCCTTCACCACTCGTCCTTTATGAGCTGGGCAACCGACTATTAGGGAATTCACTGTTCATTCATTCCTTCACCACTCGTCCTTTATGAGCTGGGCAACCATCCATTTAAAAGCAGAGTGAGTTAATATTTCATAGATGGGCTTGTGTAATAAACTTCATGTAGTTTGGGAAGGTTGGGACATCGCCATAATCGTGTGAAATTAAAGAATTTGTTCAGAATGGCTCCTTCACGCTGAAGCATATTTATTGGTTTTGACTAGAAAATCAGAAAAAAAATAGATTGAAATAGATTTTTATCTTAAGCTACGAGGTACCACTTTAAAGCTTATTACATAATGCAACTTTTGTGGCGGAGGCAAACCTCTAAGTCTAAAAATAGCTGATTAAAAAAATATTAAAAAATTTAATAAAAAACTAATATTAAACTCTTATCTATATGCCTTTTAATATAGCTCTTAATTTGCTTGGTAATGTTTCAATAACGGGTGTTTCTTATTGGAAATTTAATGTAGATTCTAAAAAATGTGGTCTTTATTTACGATAAATTGATCAGAAATTCCGAAAACTCAGTTTTTCTTTAGAAAAGCCAGTAGTTTTTAAAAAAGACAAATGTTTGAGTAGCTTCTCTACATGTTCAGATAGGACGCTCATTTCTTCGTCCCTGAACTACAAATGAGATGTAGAATAAACCCCTAAAGTTATGACATCTCAATGTGGGACACCCTGTATATATAATTTGTAAGGAATGATTATGTAATATTGTCTAACTTTTGTAACTCGATGTATATTTAATTACATAACCGGATGTATATGCATAATCCCATTCGTTTAATTAGATGTATATATGACATATTTTAATTGGATGTACATATTGAATAATTGTTTCGAGTGAATCGCCTTAGCTGCGGATGCTCATAACTAAAATAAAAAGAAAAAGAAATAGATTTTCAAATTTATCAATAATTCTTACGTACATAAGCGTTCCGTCAATATCAAATTCGTTGGGGAACCAAGCAAAATCATTCATAAGAAATCCAAGTTCAGTAGGCTTTAATCACCCTTTGACCTCATTATTAGTATCAAAACAGCTTAAAAAAAATGGCCTTTTCCAGAGAGAATCGAACGATGGAAGTTAAGGATCTGTTGATCGGATAGGACATAAACAGGCAATTAATAATCTAAAGGTAGATTGGTTTTGCATGCATATGCATAAAGGTCGTTGATAATGCGCTCCAATTTAAATAACGGGGATAATGACCATTAAACTTACCTTTAGCCCTACTTACTTAGAATTATATTATTAATGAATTAAATATTAGCTAGATATTTTTATAAAATCGTTTTATGAAATTGTAGGGAAAAAAATTTAAAAAACAATTAATTGTAATCTATTATTCAGAGTTTGGGGTTTCCTCCCTCCTTTCGAGCTCAATCCTGACTGAAAATCATTTAGATACCATATATCCCAAATATACCGATCCTTAATATAATATTATATATATATATATATATGTGTGTGTGTGTTTGATTTGTGATGCAGCTTCTCTCTCCAGCAATGTTGCTCCTCTCCGTGCAGCAATATCCACTTCCACAGGCTTCCTGCATGCATCCTTGGTGGTTTGTAAGGGGATGAGATTTTCCCCCCTCTTCCCCCCTTTGTAAGGGAATGAGAAAAATCGCATTCCCTTACAAACCACCAAGGATGCATGTGGGAAGCCTGTGGAAGTGTGAGACGAAGCCGACGAAACATTGCTACATGGAGAGGAGCAATACCGCTGGATAGAAAATCCGTATTAATTTAATTAATTATAAATTTTCCACGAGGTTAATGCTCCCACCAATCCCGGCAGAGTTTGGCCCGATGGGCTATATATAATATTTAATGATGTGTCCAGGAATATATTTTAGTTATAACCTTCTTAAGAGTCGTCCGAAATGCATGAAATATGAAGAGCAAAGAATAAACGATTTGGAGCTGAAGTAATTGTGTTTTTTTAATATTGATTAAGATTAAGATGATTTTAGTGACATTAAAAGTCACATTATACATAAAAGAATTTTTCTGCGATGGCCGAGAAATTCTACCAAGATTATTACAGACCTTTTGAATTTTGTTTAAAATTTGATCGAATCTAAAAACATTTTCTTATTCTCATAAGAATAAAAAAATAATACCTAAATAAACAGTAAAATTAACATCAAATCGGTGAACAAATTACAGAAACACGCTAAGATGTCAAAGTTGTTGTGGATCCGACTTTCTGTTATATTCAAATATCAATATAAGATTACTTTATAAGGGATAGAAGGGTAAGTGTTTAGGCGTCTGTCTGGCGGTAGCCATGATCGAAGCTCAAAGCCTTTGCTTATACCCCATATCTTCTTGGGGTAAAGGCTTGACAATACTCCCACGCATACCGGCTAGACCTTACCGCTCAAATTTCTAATGGGAGGGTAAAAAATAATACAAAAGTGTATTGAGCACATTGGCCCCTTGGGAGCTTGCTAAACTGAGCATATTGTTCAGGAAGATAACAATAAATATCCAAATCATTAGGATAGTCAATTTATCAAAATGGGTCTACATGTTTCGCATCTTATGATTCCTCTTGAGACGCCTAAACGCTAAACACAGCCTAATCGAACGTAGGCGAACATTCCGCTAAAATGGCTACGTCTTAGCTGAATACCATCTACATAGCAACAATTAGCCATCTACATAGCAACAATTAGCCGTGTTTGTAGTCAGAGTTTTAAAATATCGTTCAAGTCCAAACATAAAATTTGATTATCCAAAAGAAGATTAGTGACTGAATTTAAAAGAGACCTATTTTTATTAACCGTTGAAGAAAAGGTTTATTCATTGTCCAATAAATTAAAAAATAGATTATTTAAATATTTTATTTATATGTATATTTTCCGTTTCGTGAAGTTTCTTTCTTCATCTATGCTCTTTAGATTTGGAAAGTGAAACATATGTTTCATTTGTCTAGAATGGTAAGCCAGAGCCATTTTAGAATCTTGTCCATCCACGTTTTTAACGTCTTGCTTAATTTTGTTTTATAATTACGATGATACTGCAATATGTAATTTATTACAGTCCTTATAATTAATGTTATATATATATATATATACATATATTGTACTTTGTTTCTTTTTAATTTCTACAGGAAGGGAGAAATAAAAATAAACTTGAAAGAGATTGTCCCCATGGGATCTTGCTAAAGTGAGAATATTTTTCAGTAAGACTAAAATACCTACGAAAAGTGCCCTACTATATGAATTTAAATTTAAATTTTAACCTCCATTATTATTAGCAGAGAATTTTGGGACGGGTTCTCTGTAGATTACCACTCTTTTCTAGCCAGGATAGGGCTGAAGCCTTTTCTTTTTTCTAAAGAAAAGGCACCACCCCATAGTGGGAATCGAACCCACGACCTTTGGAACGGAGTGTTAAGTGCTCACGTCTTAACACTCACGGCCACCGGGCCTCCCCTTTTATATGAAAGAACAATTATTTTAAAATAAATGTTTAGTTGCCAAATAAATTGGGTTGCTTAAAATACTTAATATACTGCACACAAGCTCAATTTCATTTAATGCAGTATATCCTGTTGGCTCCATTTTTAACCATTTTTAAATGGTCTATTTTACTGGTTGTCCGATTCGCTAAAGAAAAACAAATGTAGTGAGAAATTCCATAGAGCTGTTTTTACTGTGAGCGTGATATGTCGCTAGACGTCGCTCCAGCGCGCTGGAGCGACGTCAGGCTCTCCATGTTTTCTATTAGATGGTCAACAGAGTAATCTTGAGAAGAATACGAAACCTCAAAAACAAAAGTATATACCTGTGTATGTATATTTTCAAATCTCCACTAATGGTCCACTAATTCTGCTAGTCGACTAATTATTTTTTCAATTTGATTAGTAGACAAATGGTTAGTCTGAATTTGTACTCTGGCCTGTAAGCCAATAGAGTGAGATGTTCGCTGCGCAGGTTTGAACTGACGTCAGCTCAGCCGGCAGTATATGACAAAGCACGACACAGTTTCCGATGATCGACGGAGGAATTCTATTTGGCATTTGGTACATAAATTACAGTTTCAAGCAATACAACCAGTTGACCAAATAATCACTCTTTGTTCACTATAAGGCCAATACGTGATGATTCATTAAGAATAGTTCACAGAGGTTTTACACATAATGACAGTATTGTTCATAAGAAAATCCACCCACATTTGACCTTTTACTTTGGAAGTAAAAAGAATTCATCCCCTCCAAGCTGTCATTGTAGCAATCTCTTTCAAGCATTATCGAAATCGCCGAAAGATGCATTGAAAGTGATTTCAGTCTCTTCCATCGGCGAACAGATCAATGAAAAGTGTACCTGGAAGCACATTTGCGATAATGTGCTTCCCAGTACACCGTAAGTTTTTTTTTGTGAGAATTTCGTCTTTCCGTTCAGATTATAATTCTTTTCGACACTTCCTTAACACTCGGTACAGGCTTGAATACAAATTTAAATATATTTCAATGAATCTGTATTTTGTCCTTTTCTCTACGAATTTTCTAGACAACTCAATATCTAACTTTTGCCTAGCCAAAGAATAAACTTAGTTTACGCAGCTTCTTTGGTACGCCCTTCGTGCGTTTGTAGAGCGTGAATGACCATCACTTCCTCTTCTCAGAACGAAGACGGATGAGGGAAAAGAATGCTGACGAAGAATGAGGGATGGTGAAAGGTAGTTGGAGGGCTGAAAGGCTTATAAGTAGGAGACTGAAAAGCTGCTGGAGAAGATGCCAAGAATTCACCAGTTTAGTGGAAAAAGGAGCCCGGCTAAGGTAGCGGCTTTTTCCCACATCCTACATATACACTACTTTCCAGATAAATTCTTCTCATTTTATGTCAGTTTTTGTGCTATTTCATTTCTTCGAGCAGCTAAGGTCTCCTCTCCATTTGTTCCACTTTTTTCTGCTCTATCCTCAGGACGTTATTTCATTATAATTTTAGAATTTCCTTAATTTATACATATATTTCTTATCACATCTATTTAAATAATACAGTGGAGTCTCACTTATACGAAGAATTTTTCGTTCCCTGGCGAAACTTCATTTAATCCTGTGTAATGAATTATTCACGTATGCGGTATTTAGTTATACTCAATATTCACTTATACGAAAGCTAATTTGTTCCCCTGGTGTAAATACTATTCAGTTTGTTCGTATAACAAACAACAACTTTTCCTGTCTCTCTCTCACTCATCTCAGTTCTTCCTTGTTATTCTAGTAGTCCAGCCGTGTTCTATCCACTCTCCCTTGTGTGATTTCCTTCCTTTCCGCACTAATAGTACGGCACGTGTCAGTGATTCATCCCCCCTCCTCTCTCTCGTTTTAAAGTTTTCTATACAGAAGTCATTCTTGTAGCCGTGTTCTGTTATGCTTTCATCTTTTAAAGTGAATAAAAAAAACAAAAAATAACCTTCGCTTGAAGAAAAAATAAAAATACTAAAAGAAGTTGATGAAAACCCCAAAGAAACACCAATAGACATAGCTAAACCGTTGAAATTACATTTTTCAATCCTTGCGACTATTATCGGTAAGAAGAAAAGAATCGAGGAGAATTTTGTGATATGAAACTTGAAAATATAATAATGTACAACGTTATATAACAACAAAATATGTACAAACAAAAAAATTGTGACTATTTTACGAAGGATTTATTTTATTTTAAAATAGCCATGAAACATAGTACAATTCAGTTATGCGATATATTCATTTATACGAAACCTTTTCCGTCTCCTATATGTGAGACTCCACTGTATTCAAGCGGTGCTAAAAAATGTTCAAAGAAATATTTCAACATAAAGCTATAAGGGCGAATGCTATTTAGAAATGTACTTCTCCAATACGAACTGGATTTCAGAATTGAAGGTTTGAGTGAAGGACATTTTGGATTCTTCTTAATTGTTTGAAAAGTGCAGTGTCTGAAAGTGTTAAAACTGACCAAAATAGTCAAATGAAGAAACGAATTAAATTTATTTAGAATAATGTAAGTACTTACAAAGTCTTGGTCAGCACGCTTTCCCCAGCCAGAGGATTGGAGATCGTTCCAGCCTCGCTTGCCCCATCCGGCTGATTGGAGATCTCCCCATGCCCTCTTGCCCCATCCTGCTGATTGGAGATCGCCCCATGCCCTCTTGCCCCAGCCGGATGATTGAAGATCGCTCCATGCCCTCTTGCCCCAGCCGGAGGATTGGAGATCAGACCAGGCTCGCTTGCCCCATCCAGCTGATTGGAGGTCGCCCCAGGCTCTCTTGCCCCATCCGGATGAGTGGAGGTTAGACCATGCTCGCTTGTCGTCGCGCTTTCCCCAAGCTGAATGACGGAGGTCTTCCCATGCTCGCTTTCCCCAACCGGCAGATTGGAGATCGGACCATGCTCGTTTGCCCCAGGATGTTGTAAGGTCCTTCCACGCTCTCTTCTCGTCGGTGTCTAGGTTCTCAAGCAAAACAGCTTGTTCAAGCTGCAAAGAAATTTCAGATGAATTCGAGATATGTGTGAAAAATCATATTACAACAAAAAAGTAAAATCTAAATGAAATGAATACTGTTAAAACGAAATTTTATATTCATGGTATTTTATCTTATTTAACATTTTCAATAATTCAAATTTAAATTGAGATTGCTTCTAAATATTTCTCATTTTAAAAAAATATTCTATTATTTACAATTAAAAACTTTGAAAGGTACAAGCAGTTTCAACAAAAAGGAGTTTAAATTGCCTAGCTTTATATCAAAAACCGCGCTAAAACACCGATTTTTTTATGCAATGTAGAAAAGAGAAAACCATATATATATATACACACACACGCACGCACTTTCTTAAGTAAGTCATTTATGTTTACCTGTTGCATCGGGGAGAGCGCATTATCAACTTGAGACTCCTCTCCATAGGTGAGGGCCGCTAAGGAGACGACGATAAAGAGGTAAGTTAAATTCATAGTGAACTGAAACATAAGAAAAACCAAAATAAATTATCATCACGTTCAATTGGATTACAAAAATATTAAATGCATCATAACCAGTCTTTGTTTTTGTAGGTTTATGTTTTGAATCCAATCCTAACAAGGTTATTATAAAATGGGGTATTTTTTACATTACGGCTGCAAGTTATTTTTTAGCACCAAATGATTACTTTAAAAGTAATCGTCATTCTTTTTTTGTTTTATATAAATTAAACCTTAATGCGCCTACAAACTCTATTAATGGTCATTATACCAACCAAGTTGAGCGGCTTTTTGACTTTTTAAGGGCTACCAAGTTGGTAGAGAAAATCTAGATTCAACATACACAACTCTAATGCTCATTTATTTCTTTTATTTATTTATCATTTTTATATATTATTTTTATATTTTTTTTAGAAAACATTTTATTATTTTCTTTACCTTTTTTTTTTCTTGACAAGCAATTGATCATTTCTCTCTCTCTCTCTCTCTCTCTCTCTCTCTCTCTCTCTCTCTCTCTCTCTCTCTCTCTTTTGTTGTCTGAACTAAATGTAGGCAATTATGAATAACAATTTTATCATAGTGTACACAGATTAATACTTATTAGAAAATTACTACTTATGACAGAATTATAATGAAAATGGCCCCACAGAGGAATGGCGATTATGACCTTAAGGGTTGACACGCCATTATAAATAAATTTAAAAGAAAAACTCAATTAAGGAGGTCTCTTAGATTCTTATTTGAGTAAGTTTTTATGCAGACAAAGGAACAGTAAAAAAAATTATTTTAACAAATATTTGAAGACATGGCTGATTTTTTCCCAATTTAAATCAGTTAAATTTACCTGTATTCTTGGTTACCTAGTCATATGCTTTTTAAATCCATTAATTTAAAAATAGGTATTTGGTGATAAAAAGTAATGTAAAAAAACATCCATAAAAAGTATGATTACCACTAATAAATTTATGGTTGTAAATCTGTGGAACCATGATGGTATAATGTTGCCAAGGATTCCCGCGAAACATTTTTTTTTATTTATTCGAACACCGCAACAAGGGCGATATGATTTTACATTTAACAAGAACTGCCTCCTACTAGAAAAAGCTTCATCTGCTGGATAAAAAAGACTTAGTTCCAAACACACCCCTCTGTAGAGAAATATATATATATATATATATACACCATCACACAAATTCATTGGGGGGGGGGGGGGGGTACGCTCCTAAACACCCGCAGGGGACTAATATATTTTCTATGTACTCTAAAACTAAAATCTTTACTATTAATCATAAAATGCCCAAAGGGGGTGAAACATAATGCAGCATAGATTATTCAAGGTAGCTCCACTATTCCAGCCAAACCACACAATTATACAATTATACAGTGATGCAAGGAACTTTAATTAATTTCTTGCTTGTCCAATCTACTATCGAAAAGAGCCAAAACTTATTGTCAAATAATTACATAACCCTCCTTAAGATACCAACTAGTGCTTCTTAGAATAATAGTTGGAAAGTTACTCAATCACCAGCTTTTCAAATGCCTTCTGACTTTGGATAAGGAAAATATCTTGTGTGCAGAAAGCTACAAACAGCAACAAAATAAATTTGCATGAAGAAAGTTTTTGCGGAATCACATTCTGGATGTACCCGATGTTTCTAAAAGCTGAACATGACAGAATTATACATTATACGTTTTTGGGTAATCAGTGCACATTCTGGATGTAGCCGATGTTTCTAAAAGCTGAACATGACAGAATTATACATTATACGTTTTTGGGTAATCAGTGCACATTCTGGATGTAGCCGATGTTTCTAAAAGCTGAACATGACAGAATTATACATTATACGTTTTTGGGTAATTGCACATTTCCCAATACTATGAAATTCGGCTTTCAAACGTAATAGAAAGACTCAAATCGTCTTAAAATTACTGTAATATTATTACCAACCTGGCTGGACCGATTACCTTCGGCAGAGGTCTACAGTAATGTTTGAGAAGATAAATTGCCCTTGATTCCTCATGTTTTACCAAATTCCAAGACACGTAGCAAATCACCATGTAGTTGCTACTGGGGCTTCACCCATGGCCTTCTTTCTCTCAAAAAAAATCTTCTTTTAATGGTATGACAAATCCTTGGTATGTGCAATCTCCAAATCCCTGCAGCAAACATATTTTTAGTTTGTTCAAGTCCTTCTGGGGATTTCCCCTCCATCTACCTTTTGGTCTTCCTCCAGGCCTTACTCCACCATTCCACTTCTTATTTACCGTACTCTCTTTTGGATTCACATCAGGCGGTCTAGTTATTTCTACCTTTGTAACCTAACAAAAGGTGAGATTCTCGAATCTCCATAAAGTTTATATAACTTAACATTTTTTCATCTTCTCCATGTGGCCTTATACTGGACTGGCTTCTGAGGAGGAAACAGTACAACTCTCAATCATCTTCTCCATGTGGCCTTATACTGGACTGGCTTCTGAGGAGGAAACAGTACAACTCTCAATCATCTTCTCCATGTGGCCTTATACTGGACTGGCTTTTGAGGAGGAAACAGTACAACTCTCAATCATCTTCTCCATGTGGCCTTATACTGGACTGGCTTCTGAGGAGGAAACAGTACAACTCTCAATCATATTCCTTTAATGTCCAGGCGTTTCTTATTTTAAGTGTTTTGTAGAGAGAGATATCGTATTGTGTCTTACCGTTCCACTTTTAAGCAATTATTTCTGAATGAAGAAGTCTGCTTACTTTCCATCAAGAAATTGTCTTTTTTATTCTGGATTTTAAATAAGAAAACCAAGGTAGTGAACACGACGACCCACTTCAAAACCACAAGTCACCATGGCATTGCTGTTGCTGCGTCTTCCGTTCAGTTTACGGGCATATTCTTCATTATGAATCACTTTTTTCCATGATATAGTTACGTGTCGGATGTGCTATCAACAAGCTGAGCGTACCCACGATCCAGAATGAGTGGCAATTCCTTCTGAATCGTACATTAAAAAATACTTGAAATATATTTTATATATATATATATATATATATATATATATATATATATCAAAATGGGGCCACATTAGTAATATGAGGGGCGAGGTTAGCACAGTGGTAGAGCACTGAACTCATATGCTGGAGGACCTGAGTTCAAATCCCGAGCAAGCACTAAAGATTTTTTCTTCTAGTATCTTCGTTCATGGGTTGAATTCGGCCTCGTAGACCGTCCCTAGGCCAACCCAGTCTTTAATTAATTTAATAATGGGTACCTTGGTGCTAATGACACTAGCAGTCGAAGCAGCGGAAAATCAGGCGGCCGGAGCATAGTACTGACCACACTATCTCCCTAGTGTGCCGTGTGGTCAAGAATCAGATACCTCTACAGTATCTGCCCCTCAGGACGGGACTAATTTCTTTTTGTTTTTTACTAATGTGTTGTAGAATTGGTACAAATCTATAGGTAGGATATTTTCATTTAACTCATACCAAAGGGTCGAATATTGCCGAAATAGTGCGAAAAGACAAATATTTACCTATGTATTTGTCTGTTAGCTCTCAGTCAAATATATAAGCATATATAGGCAGTATAGGTTTGCTCCAATGTCACCACACTGTACTAATGTTACCCCATTTCTCGTTTTACAAATAAATATATTCAAAATATTATAAATTTCAGTATTTCAATTATATTAACTGCCACGATAAGATATTTGCCACACCCCAACACTCGTCAGACTTTTCATTTTAACGGAAAATAAAATGGCTATATGCGTATGACTTTCCTATTGAAACAAAAGGAATAATATAACTTCCCCACCTAAAGAAGGAGATTTGAAGGGTAATCTTTCCAGCTGGCACAAACTTTACTCCGACATGTCATAGGGATTTGTACATTTACGTAGGGAGTATAAAAGTTATGTCCAAGTATGTGCCCTGAAAAATAGTTCTTAGCCATCGTTTGAGCTCTGCAACTTTCAGAACTCAGGGTATTGGTGTTTTATCCTATTGACGGCTTCGGTGTCAGCACTAAGATATATTTCTTCCATTCTTGAGCAGTGATCGAAACCATGTGGCACCGAGGTTTATTTAGCGTGTTTCTCTTTAGAAAATGGTATTATTTGGGACTCAAGCCATCCTAGAGCGTTTAATCTTAATATTTGCATGTTTGGGAAAACGACTTTATTCTGAAGTTTGCTGATAGTATAAAATCAATTTATTGTAAATAGAAATCGGATTTACGCTCAGTGAAACAAAATGACAATATCCAAGATTTCACAATTGAAATTGGGCTCAAATAATTTTTCTTGGAAATAGAATAACGTATACCGTTTTTTAATTGTTACTTTTCACGCCAATTTCTGAACAGATTGCGAGAAACCTGCTTTATTACCCGTTTTAATTTGGGCAAGAGTAGACCTTGCGAAAACGCATGGAAAAAACTATATGCCTGTTCAGTTTTGAGAACATGAAGTGGGTTAATAAAGTAATTATGTCTGTCCAGAAAATTTACGGTACAAAATACACACACACACACACACACACATATATATATATATATATATATATATATATATATATATATATATATATATATATTCATTCAGCCTGTTGTATCGCAAGTGCCCACACGAGCGTCCATCGACGGACACCCATAGAGCGCATACCGCTCTCTGCGTCCTGCATGTCCTTCTACTGTCCCAGGTATAACGTACAGCAGTTTTCCTTCGAGCCTCTGTGAGTCCATATATTCACCTGTCCGAATCATTGTTTTTATTATTTATTATATTAACCTTTTTATTGGCCTAATGCTAGTTTTGTATACATATAAGGACTTTGGCGTTCCTTGTAAGCGTATCGTTAAGCTTTAAAAGCGTGTGTGTCTGCCTCTATATATATATATACAAAGGCGTAAATTTGAATATCTTGTGATTATTTTCGTGACATGTGGGTTCCCATAGGTCGACATTTCCACAAGTCTTGGACAAGTCTTGTCTGGATTGCAGAATCGACTCCAAAGACCATAGCTATTTTCGTGACATGTGGGTTCCCATAGGTCGACATTTCCACAAGTCTTGGACAAGTCTTGTCTGGATTGCAGAATCGACTCCAAAGACCATAGCTATTTTCGTGACATTTGGGTTCCCATAGGTCGACATTTCCACAAGTCTTGGACAAGTCTTGTCTGGATTGCAGAATCGACTCCAAAGACCATAGCTATTTTCGTGACATGTGGGTTCCCATAGGTCGACATTTCCACAAGTCTTGGACAAGTCTTGTCTGGATTGCAGAATCGACTCCAAAGACCATAGCTATTTTCGTGACATGTGGGTTCCCATAGGTCGACATTTCCACAAGTCTTGGACAAGTCTTGTCTGGATTGCAGAATCGACTCCAAAGACCATAGCTATTTTCGTGACATGTGGGTTCCCATAGGTCGACATTTCCACAAGTCTTGGACAAGTCTTGTCTGGATTGCAGAATCGACTCCAAAGACCATAGCTATTTTCGTGACATGTGGGTTCCCATAGGTCGACATTTCCACAAGTCTTGGACAAGTCTTGTCTGGATTGCAGAATCGACTCCAAAGACCATAGCTATTTTCGTGACATGTGGGTTCCCATAGGTCGACATTTCCACAAGTCTTGGACAAGTCTTGTCTGGATTGCAGAATCGACTCCAAAGACCATAGCTATTTTCGTGACATTTGGGTTCCCATAGGTCGACATTTCCACAAGTCTTGGACAAGTCTTGTCTGGATTGCAGAATCGACTCCAAAGACCATAGCTATTTTCGTGACATGTGGGTTCCCATAGGTCGACATTTCCACAAGTCTTGGACAAGTCTTGTCTGGATTGCAGAATCGACTCCAAAGACCATAGCTATTTTCGTGACATGTGGGTTCCCATAGGTCGACATTTCCACAAGTCTTGGACAAGTCTTGTCTGGATTGCAGAATCGACTCCAAAGACCATAGCTATTTTCGTGACATGTGGGTTCCCATAGGTCGACATTTCCACAAGTCTTGGACAAGTCTTGTCTGGATTGCAGAATCGACTCCAAAGACCATAGCTATTTTCGTGACATGTGGGTTCCCATAGGTCGACATTTCCACAAGTCTTGGACAAGTCTCCCCTGGATTGCAGAATCGACTCCAAAGACCATAGCTATTTTCGTGACATGTGGGTTCCCATAGGTCGACATTTCCACAAGTCTTGGACAAGTCTTGTCTGGATTGCAGAATCGACTCCAAAGACCATAGCTATTTTCGTGACATGTGGGTTCCCATAGGTCGACATTTCCACAAGTCTTGGACAAGTCTTGTCTGGATTGCAGAATCGACTCCAAAGACCATAGCTATTTTCGTGACATGTGGGTTCCCATAGGTCGACATTTCCACAAGTCTTGGACAAGTCTCCCCTGGATTGCAGAATCGACTCCAAAGACCATAGCTATTTTCGTGACATGTGGGTTCCCATAGGTCGACATTTCCACAAGTCTTGGACAAGTCTTGTCTGGATTGCAGAATCGACTCCAAAGACCATAGCTATTTTCGTGACATGTGGGTTCCCATAGGTCGACATTTCCACAAGTCTTGGACAAGTCTTGTCTGGATTGCAGAATCGACTCCAAAGACCATAGCTATTTTCGTGACATGTGGGTTCCCATAGGTCGACATTTCCACAAGTCTTGGACAAGTCTTGTCTGGATTGCAGAATCGACTCCAAAGACCATAGCTATTTTCGTGACATGTGGGTTCCCATAGGTCGACATTTCCACAAGTCTTGGACAAGTCTTGTCTGGATTGCAGAATCGACTCCAAAGACCATAGCTATTTTCGTGACATGTGGGTTCCCATAGGTCGACATTTCCACAAGTCTTGGACAAGTCTCCCCTGGATTGCAGAATCGACTCCAAAGACCATAGCTATTTTCGTGACATGTGGGTTCCCATAGGTCGACATTTCCACAAGTCTTGGACAAGTCTTGTCTGGATTGCAGAATCGACTCCAAAGACCATAGCTATTTTCGTGACATGTGGGTTCCCATAGGTCGACATTTCCACAAGTCTTGGACAAGTCTTGTCTGGATTGCAGAATCGACTCCAAAGACCATAGCTATTTTCGTGACATGTGGGTTCCCATAGGTCGACATTTCCACAAGTCTTGGACAAGTCTTGTCTGGATTGCAGAATCGACTCCAAAGACCATAGCTATTTTTATAAATAAATAATTATACCTCTTCACATTATACCTCTTCACATTATACCTCTTCACATTATACCTCTTCACATTATACCTCTTCACATTATACCTCTTCACATTATACCTCTTCACATTATACCTCTTCACATTATACCTCTTCACATTATACCTCTTCACATTATACCTCTTCACATTATACCTCTTCACATTATACCTCTTCACATTATACCTCTTCACATTATACCTCTTCACATTATACCTCTTCACATTATACCTCTTCACATTATACCTCTTCACATTATACCTCTTCACATTATACCTCTTCACATTATACCTCTTCACATTATACCTCTTCACATTATGTGGCGTCTGTAATGTTCCTGTGCTTTAAATATATTTTCTTCAAAAAGAAACATGTTCCATTCACACTTATACGAATAAATAATAGGTACTTGTTTGCTTATTACGTTTCTTTTTCAGGCCATTAAAACTTTTCTCATTAAATTTCTTTAAATGGAATGAACTCTCCTTCAGCATAACTCATCAGGAAACCTTCATGAGGTACTTGAAAGATCATAACTTAAAGAAAGTTGAAGTACTTATTTTGTCCTTCGAACGTTAAACTTTAGTTATAATTCATGTTTCATTTTTATTAGTTATTCACGATTAGTGATGCAGGATTAGCATAGTAGGATATATAGTATTTATCAAAATTTTATATATGTATATATATATATATATATATATATATATATATATAAGTATTATATTGTAATCAATAATCAGTTTAATTGATCGTTAATTGTTATTAACTTTCAAAACGTGATATATTATTTCAAACATGTTCAGTTGGTTTTCGTTAAAAAACATTTTTTTTTTTTTTTTTTTTTTTTTTTTTTTTAGATTTCTGTATAGAAGAATTGAAACTAGAGAATGAACATTATGTAGAACTGTACAGAATTTATTATTATTATATATATATATATATATAAATATACAGGGTGCCCCAGATAAGCGTGTCACATCTACTATATATTTGTCAAATACCACTCACTCATCTATCAACGCCCAGCCCAAACCGCTCAACAGAAAATTTTGAAATTTTGTATGGACACTCCCTATATAACGTAGGCGCTCGCTAAGAAAGGATTTCTTGATATTCGAATTTTTAAGCATTTTTAGGGGGGTTTAAAGTTTAAGTTGGTTAGAGAAGGCAAGCCTAGGCAGCCTGCGTTGCTAGGACTATAAAGAACAGCTGTTACCTTACATTATCTATCTCATAGTTTTATTTCTAATTGAGGTTAATTTCAACTATGATGGCAGACCTTGAATTACTAGAAATTAACTGTCCCTCATAGAGTTTTAATTGCGTTTCTTTTCTGCCTGTCCCCGTCAGATAGGCTTGCCATATTTTTGGAGTGTTAAACCGGGACACATTAATATGGGATGGGCATACCAGGGGGGGGGGGGAATAAAAACAGTACAAATTATAAGCAAAATTGTGAGTTTTAGGCCTAGCAACTAACGGGTAGGGGGAATCCTGAATGGTAGTCTACCCAAACCTTAAAAATAAGAACGGAACTTTTTTTGCTACTTGATTTTCTTAAAAAAATCTCTCAGCCACATAGCAGTGTCTGGCAGCTGGCAGCGCTGTGCAGGTGGTTCCAGCGTTTTACAGTTAGATTACTTCTCATTTCTTTGACACTGTGAGCAGTAGTAAAAATGTTGATTGTAGAAAAGTAACCGATTTATAAAAGATTCTTATAAACATGAATTCATTACTTTTTACATCTTAACGCCTTTTCCGGGACATTGATAAAACCGGGCGGGACACGGAAACAATTGCAAAATACCGGGTCTGTCCCGGTAAAACCGAGATGTATGGCATATCCTTAGGTTATCCAGGCGAGGTAATAATATCCAGAACCCTTGCACAGCCTCCTCACCTATAACCTTGGTAATGCCCGCAAATATAATGGGTGTTTCCAAATAACTTTTTGGAAACATAAACTTTTAAATTTTAACGCCCATTGAATGACACATAGTCTGACGGGAACCGTGCTATAATAAACTGCACAGAATTGTATAGTAACGTAATTTTAATGAAACATTATTTAACGCAATAAAATAACTACTTATCTGCCGTGACGAAGCACGGGTATTCAGCTAGTGATAAATAACTACTAAACGGTTTGAGATATCAAAATTTTTCAAAGAGGCAAAATTGTAGTTCTCTTACAGCTCTATAAAATGGTGCTCTTGAAAATGAGAAAATAACGCTTCTAAGGTAGTTGATGCGCCGTTAAAAATGAGAAAAAATAACACTTCTAAGGGCTCAAATAGACCTTTGAAGGGAAGGGTTTCCTCTTTGTCTATTTTTTCCATTATATTTTTAAAATGTACTTATAAAACAAGGAAGAACTGTGGAAACGGGGTTTCGATGTGTCAAGTAGTACTCTCTAAAAATACGTTTTCATTTGCATGCATTCCTCATCTGAAATTCCAAAAAAAGGCACTTGAATTTATTTAAATAGTATTTTTGTTAAGGGATGCAGCATAGGAGAATGTGTTCTAGAAAATCTCACATTTGAAGAACCGAAAATCACGAAAATAAATGTGGTTGAAATCGCATTAGAACGTTACGGAAACGCGCCAAGTATACGCAGGGTCGGACGTTTTAGCGCGGTTCCTGCCTCCCTCATAGGGAGGAACCCCGCTTATAGGGTTGATACAATGAAACAATCCGGAAGTGCCGACTAGAAAATTTTGCGTTTCAGAACCCCTGGAAACCGAAAATGATGGTAGTTCAAATGTGTATATATATATATATATATGTATATATTTATATATATATATATATATATATATATATATATATATATATATATATATTTGTCTGTTCGCGCATTTCTGGCTTCCCTGATGGTCCGATTTTGATGAAATTTGGTGCAAAAATCCGTCGTCCAATTTGAAAGGACAAGTTCGTTAACCAGCAAAATCCGCCCACTGGAAGATGGCATTTGGGGCGAAATTCGCGCAAAAAAAATCGTAACGCTTACGTTTTTGAGTTCATAAGCTTCTAAGTACTCGTTGTATATGATTCCTCGGCTAGGAAAACGAATGAAACCATTTTAAAGGCGATAGCTTTAACCGTTTTCGAGAAAATTGGAAAAATATTTTTTGAATACCGTTTTTGGTTTGGGTACTTAGAATCATGGGATTCAGTTGAAACATTTTCTGCATGTTCTACTTTCATCAAAACTAATATGTTGAAATTTTGGTTACGTTTGGAGTTATGGAAGGGTTAGAATAAAATATTTTATTAACAGACATAAAAAGTTTTAGTAACTTTGTTTACTTTCCTTAATATCTCGAAAAAGGTTGAGAATCTTGGTAATCGGAAGAATACCATTAGAAAGCTTATTAAATGCTCTAGAAAAAAGGTTCTGATGAAAGTTTTGATTAGGCGATGTCAATCGGAGAAATAAGAGCTTAAAACTTTAAAGTAATTGATTTCGCTTATTCGAACTGTTCTTTTTGTCTGTTTTTTATTCCTTGTTATTTTTTAATTGCTTATTGTTGGATAATGTATTTGAAAATAAAACAGGTTAAGAAAAATAAGAAAAACAATTTAATGTTAGAGATATGGATTTCCAAGATATATAGCTTTTCAACTGCCTAGCGTCCTTCCTAGGGAGGGTTCTTTGTCTTTGATTTTGGTACTTAGAATTATGGGATACAGTTGAAACATTTTCTGCATGTTCGAGTTTCATCAACACTAATATGTTGACATTTTTGTTACGTTTAGAGTAAAGGAAGGGTTAGAATAAAATATTTTATTAACAGACAAAAAAAGTTTTTATAACTTTGTATAATTTCGTTAGTATCTCGAAAACCGTTGACAATCTTGTGAAGCGGAAGATTACCATTCGGAAGCTTACTAAATGCTCTACAAAAAAGGTTCTGAAGAAAGTTTTAATTAGGCGATGTCAATCGGAGAAAAAAGTGCTTAAAGCTTTAAATTAATTGATTTCGTTTATTCCAATGGTTCTTTTTGTCTGTTTTATTTCTTGTTATTTTTTAATTGCTTATTGTTGGATAATGTATTTGACAATAAAACTGGTTAAGTAAAATAACAAAAACTATTTATTGTTAGAAATATAGATTTCCAAGATTCCAAGACCTTGTCACTAGCGGGTCTGTTTCTACTGTAACCGACCCTTCCAGGTAAGATTGTAAATCATGACCTTTCAAGACTTAACTACTCACAAGAATGGCGTTAGTGACCTTAAGGGTTGACACGCCATTATAATAATTAATTTAAAAAAAAAGACTGGTGGAACCAAAACAATAACTGCTTCTATTTTAATCTTTCCAAATTAGATTAGGGATATGAACGGAACCGCGCTAAGATGATGCAGTCCTGCGAGACGGACTTTTTATTAATGAATCAGAGTTTTTTCGCGATTTTTTTCCTCAGCCCCTAACGGACTACAGATTCAATACTTACACGAAAACGTCTACATTTAGTAATTAAATCGATGAAAATAAAGTGGAGGTTTAATGGGGGATAAATTGAACGATTGGCTCCCTTTATTAAAAAATGTGGATTGTAGTTTTGTTACTTTCAGGTACCATGTGTGAAGAAATTAAAAATTGTTCATTTTTCTTTTATTGGCCAAACTGTGGGTATCCATTGCCTAGTCCAGAAGCAAGAAAACTAGCTGAAAGAAATGATTGGGAACGTTTTTCATTTGAGAGATATGTCACATTTCGTGACATTTTCCAATTTTTCGTTAATTTATAGTTTACATGATGCATTAATTACACATTGAAAAAATTAATTTAACTTTTATTTTTATGTACCTAATTTTAGAAGTTCCTAAATAATTTTTACTCTTAAAACTTTCAAATAAATTTTTTTTTTTTAACATATAAAATAAATGTTTTTTAACAGTTAAATTTTCCGATAAAAAAATAACTGTTTCGATCCCTGATATATATATTTAGAGAACCTATACATCCCTTTTCCTGTTCTACTCTTTTTTTTAAAAAAAGGAAAATTAAGGTACTATTGAATGTGCAGGAAGAACTCTGTGCAGGAGTAAGTTGTTAAAGGTGGTCCTGAGGCTCTGAAGAAGTAGGATGAAGAGTGATTATACTGATGGATTAGCGTTCTAGGTGATTAAATTCCCTCAGCCATGATGGGATTGTTTAACTGTCTCATGCAGCCAGGATTTTCAATTCTTTTCACAAATATTCCATATGTCTTAAGGGGTAATACTACTTTCCAACTTTTCTTCTATAATTTTCTTTTTTCCTTAACTAATAAAAAATATTATTTATTTATAAGTGTTTGGCATCTACTGGGATTTCACTCCTTCTAGGTCGTACCTGTATGGTCTAATGAACCAGCATCTACTGGGATTTCACTCCTTCAAGGTCGTACCTGTATGGTCTAATGAACCAGCATCTACTGGGATTTCACTCCTTCAAGGTCGTACCTGTATGGTCTAATGAACCAGCATCTACTGGGATTTCACTCTTTCAAGGTCGTACCTGTATGGTCTAATGAACCAGCATCTACTGGGATTTCACTCCTTCTAGGTCGTACCTGTATGGTCTAATGAACCAGCATCTACTGGGATTTCACTCCTTCTAGGTCGTACCTGTATGGTCTAATGAACCAGCATCTACTGGGATTTCACTCCTTCAAGGTCGTACCTGTATGGTCTAATGAACCAGCATCTACTGGGATTTCACTCCTTCTAGGTCGTACCTGTATGGTCTAATGAACCAGCATCTACTGGGATTTCACTCCTTCAAGGTCGTACCTGTATGGTCTAATGAACCAGCATCTACTGGGATTTCACTCCTTCAAGGTCGTACCTGTATGGTCTAATGAACCAGCATCTACTGGGATTTCACTCCTTCAAGGTCGTACCTGTATGGTCTAATGAACCAGCATCTACTGGGATTTCACTCCTTCAAGGTCGTACCTGTATGGTCTAATGAACCAGTATATTCTTTCAAAATGATAACTAACATTCATCTCGTATAACTAATGTGTAATTTACAAATCGTCCACCCCATTTCCATTTTTTTATATTACATTTCAATTTTCTAATAATGTACACATAAGTACATTGTCTGCCTATGTTCTCGGTGAGATTGGAGCTGAATAGCTCTTCCATGGAGGGTTGAGTGTCTGGAATGCAGGCCATAAAATCTACATAATGCAGAAATATGAGAGGTACCCTAATCCCTGGTCAAATTCCTTTCAAGATAGACAGAGCAGTGGGATTTACCACAATCATACGAATTCTTGGTCTACTCGTAAAGAAGCCATTTCCCTCCAAGATACAAATACTCGCTAGAACTAACTCAGCTTTGCACGTTTTAATAACATCTCTATCACAAGTTTTATATATGTACCTACGTGTTTAACTGATTTCGACGGCATAAGAAGAATTTGGTCTTGAAGATAAAAGAAACCACGCCTAGATTGTCATGAGTTTCATATCGAATTAATTATCGTGAAGACAACGACCATACCACGTTGAATACACAAGCTCCCGTATATCAGTGAACTTGAGCAACGTCGAGTGTGGCCAATTCATGGACGGATGACGTGTCCTTGGCATTATTAAAGATGGAAGCTTATAGATAGGCCAGCGCAAACACTGTGACTGTTATGCAACTGCCGTTGCAAATCAGATGTGTTTGAAACCAGTTTGCAATTGAAAAAAAACTTCTGTCCGCGCACGGCTGTGGCAAAGGGCTTGTTATAAATCGGTTGGTTCTATGTTACAGTAAAAGTAGAGTGTTTATTAAGTGCTATACGTGTTTATTTCTTAGGCCTTGGCTCCGCCGTGTGATTTACTATGTCTGACTCAGATGAAAAAGACGTTGTTAACTATAATCAGTACCGAAGACGGCGAAGAGCACAGTGAGGGCATTGGTTCCACTCATATTTTACAAAGAATGTCAACTTTAAACTAATTGTAGCAGCTGGAGAGCTGTCTCAGTCGGATAGACCAGGAAAACACCGGCAAAACACCACGTGGTCTCGTACAACTGAAGTCTTCAACGCAACTCCAACCGCGTACCTACGGTTAATTTAGTTATGTGCGCCTCCCCAATCCAACAAATTGCCGAGCTCACAAAACAGTTCCGCGCACAATTAGTTTGCAACGGTAGTTGTAAAACAGTCACACCGTGTGAGTTGTGCCAAATACTACAGCACTTGATGAGCCATGAAGAAAAAAAAATATAATAAGCGTTTTAATGGAACTCTTCTCCCACAGATCAATCGGAATCCGTTATCTGAGTGAAATCATAACCACATTCCCTCTCAATAGAGAGGAAACACGCTAAAATCAGCAACACAATTATATCAGGGTATTTGTACAGTAGAGATCTTAACCGGAATACACAACACAATGGATAGTACTCTCATAATTTTTAGAATGCAATTTGAGAAGTAAACCCGAATATCACAATAATTAGGAGCTATTTGTCCCCAAATAGTAATGGAAATTAGAGGAAATTGCTATATAAAAAAAAAAAAAAAAAAAAAAAAAAAAAAACATGTCCCTAAGGGAGCAGGATAAATTTATTCATGGAATTGTTTAGTATTCTTCCATTAATAGAGTATTTCGGAAACATGTATTCTGCTTAAAATAGAGTTCACAGTTTCATTATTCTCACAACTCTCCAATATGAGGAGACTGCAGGGGATATTAAAAAAAAAAGGAATGGTCCCCTTAAATATATTTCTTACATCTTCTTGTACGTCTATATACATATATGTGTACGTATATATATATATATATATATACTAGCTGTGCCCGCGAATTCGTCCGCGTGGAATAGTGACTTTGGGCAGCATTTTTTGGATATATCAGGCTGTACCGTATGAAATGTCAGTTTTGTTTACTTTGCGATTTAATCCTTTCCCTTTTTTATTTCATTATTTACAAACATCATTGTTATTCATATAGAATTAACGCTATTTTATTCCTATTATTTAATCAGTACCTTTCGTACTGTGTTGTGAGAACGATCCTCTGAGAAAAAAATAAAACTTAAATTATGACTTCAACGGAAATCCGTATTATTTTTCGTTATGAGTTTAAGCTCGGTCATAGCGCTGCTGAGGCGTGTATGAACATTATCACGGCGTTCGGGGAGGGACCGGTGAAAGAACGAACTGTTTACCGGTGGTTTTCCAGGTTTCGAAGTGGAAATTCTGACCTTGACAACGAGGAGCGAGGAAGGCCAGAAACCAAGCTTGACAATGACCACCTCAAAAAAATGGTTGAAGCTTGTCCCTCAAAAAGCACTAGGTAGTATGCCAAAGAACTCGGAGTAGGAGCTACGACAGTTTCAAGACATTTGAAGGAAATCGGCAAGTCCAAAACTGCCATTTCATACGGTACAGCCTGATATCTTTTGGTATATTTTGGATTATAAACACAGTAGTTTGGGGATTTAAAAAAAAATCTACTTTACAGTAATGTTTCTCTGTACACTATAGATCCATCCCCACAATTTTTATCGTCTGACCACGGGCTTTCATCGCGAAACAAAGGCTCACTAATAATCGGATTCATCCCCTCACCCTCTTCACCTTTATCATTTGGTGTCTTCACACATACACACACAGGAGGAATGATATATATATATATATATATATATATATATATATATATATATATATATATATAATATATATAAATATTCTCTAGTCTCCCCAAAAGAAATAGTTGCTAACTCATACTAGCTATCTCAATCTCAGTCAATCTTTTCTCTCATCTTAGCGATGGCTTATCACATTTATGTAAGTAACAGTAACCTGAGTGTGAATTATAGTTTTGAAAGGAATTTCTGCTTCTCTAAAATATTTCCCCATTATCAATTTCTTTAAATCCTCTCCTTGCTAATCGGTCCCGTACGCACACACACACACACACACACACACACACACATATATATATATATATATATATATATATATATATATATACCATTCGTCATAATTCTCATTATTAAACAAGTCGACTTTTTATTATATTTCTAGAAGCTTTCTAGTTTGGGGGATGGGATTCCAGTGGATTCGGGATTATATTTTCGTGCTAAGATGCGAATAGACAAACACTAAGGTTTATTGTTCAGGACCTACTGATCCTATCTTTGGATCTATCGCATAATATAAATTCCTGTAACTGTTAGGGGTAACCCACTAAAAATGTCCGTAGAAATCCATTAGGCTCCATTGGTAACGTACAAATAGTAACTAATATTACTAAACTACCACCTAACAAGACCTTGGAGTGGGTGGCAATTACTAAAACAGGTTCCCAGGAGCTGTTGGTTCATTACAGTGACGTTTCATGGGACCGAGCAGGCATTCATCATCCCTGGCAACAAGTTAGTAAGACTCATCACCCAATTACTCACGAGTAGGGAACGTTGGAAGGGGTTCCAACTTGCGGTGGAGAACACTCACTCCAAATCCATGTGGAGCAATTGACATTTCGCCAAGCAATTCTCTACTATTAGACCCTGGGTGATGGTGTTAAGGGCTTTCCAAGATTCCAAGACAAGGGAGTTATAAGATTACATAGTCGAGTTTCAATTAGCAGACCAGGATCATTTACACACTTTATAAGAGCTGTGTTATCCTAGCTCGTTTCTATGATTATACTTGCTTTTAAGAGATTTTTTTTTTTTTTGTCATGTCGACTCCCCGATGTTCCTAACATCAAAAGATGGTTTAGAACAGGGTAAAAAAGAAAAGAAAAAAGAAGAAGAAGAAAAGTCCGACTCTCAGAAACTGTGCCATCTTAGCGTGGTGCGGTCCTGATGGTTTGTTTCCGGAATTCTTAACTAATCTGGGCAGGGAAGCAAAAAAAGCTACCTTAAAGATGATAAATCTTACATGGACTCAGCACTTACCGCAAACCTGGAGGAAAGCAGAGATTATCCCACTCCTCAAGAAAGGCAAGCCTGCCTCCTCCCTATCTAGCTACAGACCTATTGCCCTTACTAGCAGCTTATGTAAGCTTGCTGAAAGGATGATAGTAAATAGACTAACAGAATTTGTTGAGCGATCTTGTATACTCGATGATGGACAGAAGGCGTTTCGCAAGTCCAGGAGTACTACCGATAATGTCGTACAGTTGACGCAGGAAATAAAGGATGGATTCCACAGGAAAATGTCCACTCTGGCTATTATGGTGGACTTTAAGGCTGCCTTCGATAAAGTTTGGAGGCAACTTCTCATTAAAAAACTGAAGGCATACGGTGTCGGTGGGTGAATGTTGCGTTGGATCAAAAGCTTCTTGTCAAGCAGAGAAATTCGAGTCCGTTTTCGTAACTCCACCTCGAACTTTCGTCAACTACGCCAAGGTTTACCCCAGGGTGCTGTCCTCTCCTGCCTGCTGTTCAATCTAATGATAAACGACCTCTTAACAAATTTAAAGTCGATTCCAGGCATAAGTGCCCTGCTATTCGCTGACGACCTGGTGATTTGGGCAACAAGCTCAAACTCAGCAAGCCTCCAAGAGCATCTAAACAAAGCTCTAACTAAACTGGCCCATTGGGCAGACTCAAACAAGATGACAGTCAGCCCAGAAAAAACTGTCTTCCAGCACTTCACTTTGTCTACTAAGCCACCAGTCCTACATCTGCAGTACAAAAATGAGCCTTTGTCAAGTAGCAATCTTACAAAGTACCTAGGCATCCTATTGGACAACAAATTGAAATTCCACCAACACATAGACGATGCCGATACTAGGGGAACGAACAGACTAAGGTTGCTCAAGCGACTTACCTCTGTAAAATGGGGAGCATCACAGGACGTCCTGAATGCAGCATACAAGTCCTACGTCAGGCCTGTTCTGGAGTATGGAGGTGAGCTCATGGACCTTGCCATTGAAAGTAGACAAGAACGCATAAACAAAGTTCAGAACAGAGCCCTAAGAATCATTACCGGAGCTGCTAAATCAACACCTATTGCAGCCATGGAAATTCAAGCAGGCATCGAGCCCCTCAGAGCGAGGCGGGATAGGGCTGTTCTGAAGTTTTGGGAGCGTACAAGGAGGATTAACCTAACACTATGGAATAATTACATCCCAGCAAGTCATCGTCTAAAAACACAAACTACACCACTTAAGCGTGCTAAGGAACTCCTCATAATGTATAATATCCAGCCAAGCACTCCAGCACCAGCTTCGGTGATACAAGAAGTGTTTTCGACGCTACCGCTAGCCTCTATCTTCCTAAGTAGCCATAATACACCAAAATCTGCATCCCTCGAAATAGAGCTGAGGAAGTGCTCTCGAAACTATACACTCAAGGTATCCGGAACCAGCATGGCTACATATTTACACGGATGGATCAACAATACCTGCCACTGGTCAAACGGGCGCTGGCTATTTCTCCCGAGAATTTCAAGGAGCCATACCTGTTGGGAAGCCACTAAGTAATTTTGATGGGGAAGTGGCAGCTATTATGGAGGCGGTCGGAGAGGTAGAACGCAGAGGCTTAACAGGAAATATCGTATTCTTGGTGGACTCAAAGGCTGCTATATTGGCCCTATCATCTAACTCATCAACAGATTGCCAACGCACTTTGGAATGCAGAAAAAGGCTCTCAGAAGTAGCAGCCAAAGTTACTGTTGTGCTTCAGTGGATTCCTAGCCACGTGGGAGTGCCTGGGAATGAAAAAGCCGATGAATTGGCAAAGAAAGGATCAAACGAAGAACAGCCGTCAGCTTTGGTGACACTCTCATCAGCATACTCCCAAATAAAGGCTATCGTGAACATAGCAGTAGCTGAAGGACACCGCAAAGCAGCAACTGGTAAAATTTGGGAGAAGCTAGTCACAAAAGGACCGGTGCCCCGAGATCTGCCCAGAGAATTGGCTGTCTGCCTCTTCAGAACAACCACCGGACATGACTACCTACAGGCCCACCTGCACAGAATCGGCGTAGTTGAGACAGACATCTGTCCACTGTGCAATGGTGGCTGAATGGACGCTGCACACCTTACATCCTGCAGTGCGCTAACCTGTCCAGAGTACGATGATATGAATTTGCTGCTTTCCTCCCTGTACTGGTCTGCGAGGCGCTTGATGGCAGAATTGCCTCGTGCGGGCGTAGGATAAAGTAAAGTAAGTAAGTATCTTAGCGTGGTGCCGTTCATATCTCTAGAGCCACTAGTAAAGGAATAGAAGTGGTTATTGGTAGGGCTTGATGTTTTATTAAAAATATAAATTAAAATCTCTAAGAGAAGTAAGTTTAAAGCACCACAACAGGAAACTGGCAGTATCCTAAGCGGAAATGAATCCCAGCATTCTCAACGTTCTCTCTAGGAAAACGCTATTACCAATAAGTTTCCCTTGCCTTCTTTTACTAAAATAGGAATTTTAGGGATAAATTAAATTTAAAACAAAAAAACAACCAATTAAAAAGTGAGCTAAACAAAGGCAAAACCCGTTCAAAATAACAAGACTAACACATTCCAAGTGCCATGCACTCATTTTTACCATTCACCAGTATTTTTTGTAGAAAATTTAGTGAGCTTTCGATTGGACACTTCTCACATACCACGACACATTAGTCCTTTTCACCAAATTTCCGTATAAAAAGAAAAGGGAAGTCGTTAATAAGGAAACCTTACAATTAAGAGTAGGTTTATATCTCAACCCCTCATAACCCTACTTGAGAAATATAAATGTGATAAAAATTATTCTCGTTTTCCTGAATGAGTTTTCTAAATAAAAAAATTGGACCATTGAATGCATTTAATTATTTATTTTAATCATTGCGTTTTTTTTGGTTTTTTTCAATAATCGAGTCCGCTGAGTGTCTCTTGTTTCTACCAAATTTGGGATGTTTTCTTACCGTTGCCTTCCTTAAAAGTACATTTTAGAATTTGTTTAGGAAGTAACTCCTCCAGGGCCTATTCTTCTTTTTTTTTAGATAAAAAAGAGTGATAGATGATGGGTTTAAACAAGTTATATTAAGAGAAAATATGGCAAGTTCCAGATAATTATAAGAATCGTAGTTTTTCCTTCTTTAATATTTTCAATTTATATTTCAACAAATTCACCATAAGAAAACATACAAAATTATAAATGACTTGTTGAGGATCTCAGAAACTTGATTTGTAAAGTTAAACATATCTTAAGGTAATCGAGTTCCACTACGCCTAATAACATATACACCTTTCAAAGCGGTACCAAGGCTCGATGAATACACCAATATTCAGATCCCATTACAGCGAAGGGCTACATGAAAGGGATCAAGTCGAAAAGGATAGCTGAATATGTTCAATAACAAACACAGTAAGTACAGATTGTATATCCGAAACTTGTAATGAATCCAAATGCAATTAAACTAATGTAAGTTTCTCTAATAATCCCGAAGGCGTCTGTTTAATTATACAGGACGAATACGTTTTACACTGATCATTCAAGCGTAGTTAATCCTTCTCATGTATTAATAGTTTTGAGAATATGGTGGTTGGTTTGGGCTGCCAACGTCATGTGTAAAATGAGATAAAATGATATACTCATGATGTCTAAAAAAATGTAATTGGAATTAACAAAATAAAAAAATGCTTTTAAATAGTAGGGAAAATAATTCCTAATATTTTTTTATGGAAACAATCTAAATATTTTTCGAGAATGGTCGAAATCAAAATTAATCATCAAAAGGATAAAGAAAATTTGGTTTAAAGAAATTTAGATTTATACACTTCATGTTTTATTTAAAAATTACAATATTTCAATTAATGATATTTTAAAAAAAGAGTTATTAATGTATTTTCTCACTAAAATCCAACATGTTAATCTTTCTAAAAAAAAAAAAAACTATAGTTATTTTGGTAACTATAGTTTTTTTTTTTTTTTTTTTTTTTATAGGCCAACGCCTATATTGAATGCACCGGTTCCCGTTGATCACCGAAGTAAAGCAACGAAGGGAGTGACGAGGGAAAAACCACGTGCCGCTCACACTATAAAATGTTGGTAAATTGTAGGTAATAGTCGGGCAGTTCATACGACGTAAAAAAAAAAAAAAAATCCACTATACATGCCATGGGCGTATATAAGGGGGGGGGGCTGGGGGATCGGTAAAAATGTGTCGTAAATATCTTAAAAATAAATTAAATAAGATCATTTAGTTCAGAAAAAACAATTTATTTTTGGGTGTGATAACGTTTTAATTAGCCACCTATTCCACGTTCTAGATTGTTAGTATTCCATAACCTCAAAAGCTCTCAGCCCCCCCCCCCCCGAAATTATTTTCTTTATACGCCCATGATTCATGCACAGGATTTGCCTCCCAACCTAATTGAAAGGCACTTACAATTGAAGGGGTCGGGGCAAAATTGTGCCAAGCAACATTTTTAACAAAACGTAATTGTATCTGCTATATTTTGGATATTATGTGGGACTATCGTTTGAAATGGTTAGGGGAAACAAGGTTAAGTAGCATACTGAGCATGTAGTCATATTTTAGTAGCATTTGCATCGTACACTGATAGTCCCATATATTATCACATAGGCGGTTAAAAATGTTGCTTGGCACTATTTTGCGCCGACCCCATCAATTATTTGACTTACTACCTGCAATACAATATAAATTTCAATGTATTTCGGATTCTTTTACCACATGGTAATGTTCCAATAGGTCTAGTGACGTGAATGTTCAAATCAGAACATCTTGTGGAACTTCAATTTAAATAGTGGAGAGACAATCTCCATATTCCTTCCATATTTTCGAGGAATAATGTAGTACGCATGCGTTTTGTAGAAAATGATTCAGGATTATAGCGAATTATGATTTTGGTGTAGGTTTGTTTGTTTTTCTAGCAGAAACGCAAAACGGTGAAATTGCTATTCCGTATTTATCCTGTTATTTTTTTGTATTTATATATTTTATTTAAAGGCTTCACACTTATTGCGACGAGCCCATATGCAGATTATCAAATAAATACAATAACATAAAAGAAGGATTTAGAGAACAAATTAACTGTTTCTATTGTAACCATTCCAAAAGACACTAGGGATAAGAGCGGAAACGCGCTAAGATTACGCAGTTCCTGCTACTCACACCATCCTTTTTGATAACACATTGCTTACGAGACATACTTCTTTGTACTTGTAACCATTCGCTATGAAAATTAACTGTCGCAGGAAATGAGGGTAAAGAATATATGATCGAAATAGCGGAAAACACATCGGCTAAACTAATTACAATCTACGACAGGTATGTAGATTAGAAAATGATCCTGCACGATAAAACAGCCTTCTGATACGCCGGGGTATTTACATTGGCCGGGGGGGGGGGGAGGTGAAACGACGAAGGTCGTATCGTTCCATCATGATCGGCATCACGCTCAGGAAAACCACGCTCAGGAAAACATCACCGATGACCGATTAATCATATTCTCGAGTATAACTGCTTATTTTGGCGTAAACCATAGCTTTGACTTTATTAATACATTTTCATCCAACTGGAACAACCGTCGAGAAGAAGTTGTCCTTGCAAGATTAAGGATCGGGCATACACGTCTAACTCATGAATACCCGATGACCAAAACTGAAAAACCAACCTGTACAATATGTAACAGTGACCTAACCGTACATACATATCTTAACTGACTGTCAACCACGACGGAACTTGAACATTCCTTACGACATGACAGAACTCCTTGGAGATGGCAGCCCTCGACAAAATATTCTCACACCTGAAAGACATCAACATATTTGACAAAGTATAAAATAACAGAAAATCAAATAAAGCTGGAAAATCCCCCCCCCCCAACAGATTGCATCATTTCTAACTAAATTAACTTTTTTGAATCGGCAATGCTTTTAATGAGACAGAAATAACCGTGAAATAGAACACTTTTTAACAATAATTGTACGAATAATTAGACGTAAAATACGATTCATATTGATGTACAATTGATATTCCTTGAATTGCATCTATGTAGTATTAATATAGCTGTAAATGTGTATAACATTTCTTGTATAATTTTATTGGGCCTCGGTAATATATAAAGTATGTAAATATGTAGACTATAACGTAATATAATATAATAGAATGCAATAATATATACATAATGTAAATATATAGGCACCAATATAATTTAATATTATGTAATAATACTTACACTAATTAATAATAACATAATACACTCCGTACAAAATATAGAAAACAATGTAATATAATATAATGTAGTAATGTATAAACAATGTAAACATATAGACAATAACCTTACATTTGTTATACATTGCAACAAATGTAAGGTGCACATCGCATATATAGCGTAACACCGAAATAAAAAATATATTAATACATTTACCAATTGTAATGACATTAGACGAGGGATTGGGAATTTTCTTAAAGATTCATTTCAAAACTCAGCTCACCCATTCTGATGACAGGGGGAAATAATTTCGTGAGAGGAGGGCTGGGAGTACCGGGCGATTTCGTGAGGGGAGGGCTGGGAGTACCGGGCGATTTCGTGAGGGGAGGGCTGGGAGTACCGGGCGATTTCGTGAGATGAGGGCTGGGAGTACCGGGCGATTTCGTGAGAGGAGGGCTGGGAGTACCGGGCCATTTGAAATTGTGAATATGGATTACTAACAATAACTTGAAATAGATAGCCAAATAAAACCCTATTACGCCCCAAAAAATATATATATATATATTTTCTGAACTTAGTGATATTATTAAATTTATCTTTAAGGTTTTTATGATACATTATTACCGAATTAATCAAAATTTTGGGAAGTTGCAGCCCCTTAGCCCCCCCCCCCCTTATATATATATATATATATATATATATATATATGTGTGTGTGTGTGTGTATTATGTCTGATGATAGATAGTTTAGCCAAAGTTTGAGCTCTGTCACATCTCAGTGTTGTTAAGATCTGATAAAAATTATATCAGACAATATACCGGGAATCCAAGACCATCAGTCCAGTCCCTATTAAGTGATACTTATTTTTGAAAACCTGATGAAGTCTTTATAGATAAATATGATATGTTTTAAAGAAGAGCTATAAGATCAACTGCCGCTTCGTACCGGAAGTTTTCAATTCAGGCCGTAAGTCTATTTTCTGTTTGTTGTGGTGCCTTAAACATCCTTTTCGTCGATTTTTTTAACGGAAGATCAAACTGTACCAATAATTGCTTCTATCCCTTTTTTAGGGATATGAATGGAACTGCGCTAAGATGCCGCAGTTTCTGCGAGTCGGACTTTTTTTAAATGATTTTACAGACATCATTTTTCTTCTAGTCATAATAGCATGTGCCAAAACGTTATGTAAAATAAGCGAAAAAATAAAATTTGGTTGAGATAGCTAATAAAAAGAAATAGACGATTTATTAAAATAAAAAATAAACATTTTAGCTCCTGCATTTTTGATTATAGATACCTAATTTTACGAGAAAAAAAAGGTCCTTGACTCGTAATCCAGATAACCAGGAAATTTGGAATGTGGTCTAATGTGTGTAGAACGACTCCATCACCAAGAATATTCTATCATTGTGGCGCCCCGAGCATAATGTTGGACGGTTACCAAAATAGAGGATCACACTGCTTTTCTATGTCCTTAGACGATTTATCGATTTTTTTCTTTTAAAAAAATAGTCTCTGAAGGAACAAAGTTTTAGAGTACAAACTCTATTAGTCTTTAGTCGAGTTAATTACGAAGTTATCCTTCTTTTAATCTTTTAATTAATTCACCTTGCCTCTATTCAACCTTTGTTTGTTTACAAGCACCGAGAATTGACTCTGGTTTCGCTTATCTGAAGAAAGCTTCTTGTCCATACTTTTTTGGTCGCTGGTTAATTCTTAAATTTCTACTGAGTAAATTTTTTATATTATGTTTTTTTGCAATATTTATAAGTAACCCAAAATTTTTCAATAGATTTTTTTTTCGTAGGAGCTCAATCAATAAAATAAAACAAGTTTCCTTACGATAATAAGATATTTAGCCGTTTGATATTCGGCTATGAGAAAACGGCATATTTTCAGAAAAATCTGACGTTTTATGTCTAAAACACACCACTCGATATGAGTTGCTTCTGTGGAGAATAAGAATTGGACACACTAATCTGACCCATGCATATTTATTTAAAAGAAAATGTCGGACTGATTGCACTGTTTGTTGTGAATATCTTACAATTAAGCATATTTTCACAGAATACAGAGCCTACGAAGCCACTCGAAACCAAATAGACATTCATAAACCTGTCTGTGACATTTTTGGAGATGAGCATGAATTAAACGAGAGAGAGAGCTTTGTATTCAGAGCCATGCAGCTGTTTCATAAAATATAATAAGCTCAAAGGAAAAGAAAAAAAATGTTCTATTAAAATACTAAACATTTCAATTATTATTTTATTTTGATTTATTCTTTATTTACAAACTCTTTTTAAGACTTTTCAACCACTTGGATCATTGTTCCCCTTTCAAATTGAGGTATTGAAGATCTTCATTCAAGGTAATATTTCCCTCAAAATATTTCCTCAGATCAATTTTTTTTTATCAAGTTGTTTGAAAGTGAATTATTACGCACACACCCACATATGCATATTTTCTATCCCATCTTTCCCCTTTTGAATGTTATTTAAATTATTTATATTTTTTTAATCAGATTTGCAGCTTTAAGAAATCTCATTGCTTTCTGGCACAATTCATGGTCGTTTCCAATTATATCACAGAGAGGATTGTGAATGCCCATTTGATTCGAAGGTTCTCGAAGGCTCGCCAGACCGTCAATATGTGGTTCATGGTACGATCTTCACCACATACTGTGCATTCAGGGCTTGCTTCCCGTTTGCATAAGTAAACATGAGTGAGATTTGTGTGCCCAATTCTAATTCTCGACAGAACCACCTCACCTCGCCTAGAGTCTTGAAATGAGGTTTTCCATACCGAGGTAGAGGATTTAATCTCCCTTAACTTTTTATCACTCATTTAGGCCACTCATTTTGCCACTTTGAGAGGAATAAATTGTTTATATGCGCTGCAGCGTCTGACGGTAGGGTGTGCGAGTAAGGTGTACCTAATTTAATTGGAAGGTTTTTCTGAAAAACCTGCTTTATCACTGTCCATTTATTAACATTTTGCAAAATGAACCAAATAATAATAATAATAATAAGTAGTACAGTCATGCGAGCGGACTATCTGGCCACAAAATGCGAACATGAAAAGACGGGTTATACAAGGCGAATCGAACAGTACTGGAAGGAATTATATCCTGATATACATTTGACTTCTCAAAACCTTGCAGATCGAGTAAGACGTATTTTACGTACAGGTAAGATTCTGGAGGGTTTTGAGTTGGAAAGGATAAAGAATGAAGTCCGACAAAGCTCAGATGCAGGCAGCGGCGAAATATTAAATAGGAATGAAAGCCCTGTGAATGAAGTTGATGATACCGAGGCTGAAATCTTAGTGAGTGATGAAAATGTAAAGGATGATGATGAGGAACTTATTGCCACTCTTGAAGACCAATTCATTACGGAACATCTTTGCTATGCCGGCATTCCGTTCGACCACAGGCCAAGTGTCCCTCGCATCACTTACAGTAAAAAAGCTTTTAAAGCAGTAATGGCGATGAATAAAGTCCTAGAAGCGCACGTTGAATCAGTCAATGATATAGACAACGTACGCGATTTAATATACTCAGGAGCAAGAGCAGTTTGTTACTACTTAGACTGCGGGCGGGATAAAGAAGTTAATGCCGATGGAACGAAATCAAAATCAGATAAATCCCCACCTTGGAGGAAAAGATTAGAAAAGAAAATATCTGAACTTCGCTGCAGAATTGGTATTTTAACCAACTATGTGCGATGTCCGCAGTCTGCTAGTAACAAACTAAAAGCTAAAATTGATGAAATAATTGTGCTTCATATAGGAATGATTGATGAGGAACGCTTGATTGAATCATTATCTACGTATTTAGATAAGCAAAAACAGAAACTGGCTGTTTACGCAAACAGAATACGTAGGTACAATGAAGCGTTCCTCAGAAGGAAGCAAAATTCTCTTTTTAGCGCTCGAGAAAGGGACTTTTATCGCACCTTAATTAAAAGCAATAAAGACAAGGTAAGTGATGTAAATATTGAAATGGACTAGATGGTAGGCTATTGGGCAGACGTATGGGAAGTGCCCGTGTCCCATAGCAAGAATGTGGATTGGATGTCAAAAGTGCGAGAGCAAATAAAGAATGTTCCGCAAATGGAAAACAGCCAAATTCTTGTAGAAGACGTGACACACGCGATTAAGAAATTGCACAACTGGAAAGCTCCCGGGCGCGATGGCTTACAAAATTATTGGTTGAAGTATTTCACCAGCCTTCATGGAGCAATAGCACAGTACTATCAAGACATTCTTGTAGGTCATATGCCAATTCCAGAAGATTTCGCTGAGGGAATCACTTATATGATTCCAAAGAAAATAAATGAGAACCTAGACCCAAAAGACTACAGACCACTAACATGCCTAAATGGTGTCTATAAACTCTTTACATCCATTATTGCATCAAAAATTCAAGATCATTTATATCAATATGAGTTACTAGCCCCAGAGCAGCTCGGCTGTAAACGTGGCTCTAAGGGATGTAAAGAGTTGTTAGTTTTAGATACATTTATCGCATCTCAGGTCTCGGCGAAACAGCGAAATCTCTCGATGGCGTGGATAGACTACAAGAAGGCATTTGATTCAGTTCCTCACTCCTGGTTGGTCGAAGTATTAAATATCTACAAGATTGCTGAAAATGTAACCGATCTGTTGTCACGTATGATGGCTACGTGGAAAACAAAGCTCAGCTTTAGAAAGGGCACAAATAGGATTGAAAGTGAACCAATGAAGATACAACGAGGAATATATCAAGGCGATAGCCTTAGTCCTTTATGGTTTTGTTTGTCCCTCAATCCAATGAGCCAGTTACTTCGTGACAGTGGATTTGGTTACCAGCTAACTGTATATAATCCCGACACCAGGATAAGCCACAGTCTATTTATGGATGACCTTAAGTTGTACGCGAAGAATCCTGTCCAGCTACAAAGCATGACGGATATTGTTCAAGATTTTAGTAGCACCATCGGCATGACGTTTGGTATTGACAAGTGTGCCGTACTGCATGTTTCAAAAGGAGAATCAGTTTTGACCAATAACATTGCGTTAGCTGATGGTGATGCTATCCGTGAACTCGAGGAGGATGAGTCGTACAGGTATCTTGGCGTACAACAACATCTGAAAATAGCCAAAAGAGAAGTAAAAGAGGAACTGAAGGCTGTGCTTCTTAAACGCTTGCGTCTGATTTTAAAAAGCTATCTACATGGCAGGCAGAAAATAAAGGCAATTAATACATGGGCAATTTCATCACTGATTTACAGCTTCGGAGTCATCAAATGGTCGGATACATCGTTACAAGAACTGGATCGTCTCATACGAACAGAGATGACTAAGGCACGTATGCACCACCCCATATCGTCAATTGAAAGGCTGTATTTACCCAGGAATAAAGGAGGACGAGGTCTCGCAAATATTCAAGACTTATGTCGCTCCCAGGAAATTAACCTGAGGAGCTACATAATGGCAAGCGAGAATCGTCTTTTCAAGGAAATGGTCAAACTGGACGAAAATTATACAACCTTAAAATTGAAAACAAGCAAATGGCCGGAAATTACGACAGAATCGGATTGCCTTGGCTCGTGGCTAAAGAAAGCATTACACGGGCGATACCATAGTCAGTTATTTGATCCGGAGGTGGTGCTCTCATGGTCGGTAGCGTGGTTGACTTCTGGAAGGCTATACCCCGAAACAGAGGGGTTTGTAATAGCCATCCAGGATCAAGTAATAGCAACAAGATCCTATCGACGTCACGTTTTGAAGGATGTCAACATCTCTGACAAATGTAGACTTTGTAACAAAACGTATGAGTCGATCCAGCACATTACGGGGGGCTGTGAGATTCTTGCGGGATCCGATTATCTTCAGCGGCACAATAACGTGGCCAAAATATACCATCAAGCACTCGCAGAAAAATATGGTATGTTGGATGGTGAGGTCCCTTATTACCGCTACGTCCCAAATAGACTTTTGGAGAAAGGTACAAATTAAGATGTATTGGGACGAAGCAATGTTAACGGACCGTACTGTCCATCACAATAAACCGGACATTCTTATCATTGACAAGGGAAGTAAGACAGCCGATATTATTGATTTCGCAATCCCCAATGATGAGAATATCCGGAAATCATATGCCGAGAAACTGCGCAAGTATCAGGAGTTGGCCATAGAGCTGAAAGACTTGTATAAGTTGGATTCCGCAAGGATTACAGCCGTCATAATCTCAACCAACGGGCTCATTCCAAAAACGACAATTGCCGCAAATACTTATTTGAAACTGCCGGAGGATCTAATTAAAAATGCCCAACAAGCGGTACTGCTTGATACCGCCAGAACGGTTCGGAAATTTTTAAATGAACGCCCGTAAAAAAGCAGCAAAAAAATCAATAAAAAACAATCCTTTCGGTTGGCAACAGCCCCCGAAGGAATTTATCCCAGGAGACTGAGGAGAAAACCACCAATAATAATAATAATAATAATAATAACATTCGGAACTTATGTCGCTCTCAGGAAATTAGCCTGAGGAGCTACATAAGGGCCAGTGAGACGCGTCTGTTCAGGGAAATGGTAAACTTAGACGAGAACTATACAGCTTTGAAATTGAAGATCAACAACTGGGATGAACTTACGACGGAATCGGATCGCCTCAAGTCGTGGCAAAGTAAGGAATTACACGGGCGATATTATAGTCGTTTGTTGGACCCGGATGTGCAATCAACATTGTCGGTGGCTTGGTTGACATCGGGAAGGCTATTCTCTGAAACGGAAGGTTTCATAATAGCCATCCAAGATCAAATTATAGCTACAAAATCCTACCGACGACATGTTTTAAAAGAAACGAGCATCTCTGATAAATGTAGATTGTGCAACAAAACGTATGACTCGATCCAGCATATTACGGCGGGCTGTGAGATCCTTGCGGGATCTGATTATCTTCAACGTCATAACAACGTGGCCAAGATATACCACCAAGCTCTCGCAGAAAAATGCGGTTTGTTGGATAAGAAGGTCCCTTAATATCGCTACGTTCCTCAAAGGCTTCTAGAGAAAGGCACAATAAAAGTGTATTGGGACGAAGCGATGTTGACGGACCGAACTGTCCATCACAATAAACCGGATATTCTTATCATTGATAAAGGGAATAAGAGAGCTGATATTATTGATATCGCTGTCCCGAATGATGAGAATATTCGGAAATCTTATGCTGAGAAGCTTCGAAAATACCAAGACTTGGCCATAGAATTAAAAGATCTGTATAAGTTAGATTCCGCAAGGATAACAGCTATTATTATATCGGCTAATGGACTCATCCCAAAAACCACAGTCACAGCTACAAAATACTTGAAAATCTCGGAGGAACTGATTAAAGACGCACAACAAGCGGTACTGCTCGACACTGCGAGAATAGTTCGAAAATTTTTAAACGAACGCCCGTGACAAGAAACATAAAAATGTAATAATAATTAAAAAAAAACTAATATGAACAACAATTCTTTCGGTTGGCAATAGCCCCCGAAAGAATTTACTCCAGGAAACTGAGAAGAACACACCCCCTATATAATAATAATAATAATAATAAAATATCAAGACTTGGCCATTGAGTTAAAAGATCTCTATAAATTAGATTCCGCTAGAGTTACTGCAGTTATCATTTCGACCAATGGTTTGATACCGAATATTACAGTTAGTGCCACCAAATATCTGAAATTGTCAGAGGAACACCTAATACTATCCCAGCAAGCAGTTCTACTCGACACAGCTAGAATCGCCAGAAAATTTCTTAATGCCCATAATTAAAAAAAAAATATATTTAAAAAAAATAAATATAACTCTTTTTACTGGTTGGAACTATCCCCCAGTAAAAATATTCTCCAGTAATCTGAGAGACCCCACCCCCGTAATAATAATAATAATAAACGGTGAGAATTTAGCCAGCGATTAGAGAAATAGTAAATCCTTCTGACAGATGGGCTGAATGAATTAGCATAACTGACCAGGACGGAGAGCTGGAGTGAAGTTGATGAATGAAGTTTCCAGGAGTAAACAGAGGGAGATGCTTTGAAGAGAAGGAATTGTAGGCAATAAGTTAGTCTTCTCACTCATTCAGTCATCAGTTTATTCCTTATAGACGCCTCGCTATGATTTCTGTCTGCAGATCCCATCGAATCCTCATTTTCAAATATCATTATTTAGGATATGTACGGCGTAAGTAAAAAAAAGAACAAGTACTTCTTTTTATTTTCTACCACTTTATTCTCTGACTGTCCTACATGTTTCGTGGCCTCCATGCCTCCTCCTCAGTGGCCATCAAATCCTAAATCTATACGCCAATCTGCATTAGTACATAGGCTAGCTTAACAAGTCCATCGGCTTGGTCCACAGAGTACCCCTCACAACTAACTACTTTTATTTGTACATGTAACACATAGGAAGAAAGAAGAACTGTTTCCTTGTGTTCTTTGATATGGCAGAGGATTGTGTATGAAGGAGGAAGATTGAATGAAGAAGTTGAGAAGAGCAGATTACGGGAATGATCTACTCTCTCTGGAAAAAGTCGGGAGGACTCTATATTCTAGAACTATTTAAAGAGACTCTCCAAATACCGACAATTTCTGGCTAGCAAGTTTAATTATTCATGCAGAAAAGAGTTTTGTATTCATTTATTTTGATTTCTTATTTAATCAGCGTTAATGTTTTAATTCTCTGCTTGTTCTTCATGTTTTAATTCTCTGCTTGTTCTTCATGTTTTAATTCTCTGCTTGTTCTTCATGTTTTAATTCTCTGCTTGTTCTTCATGTTTTAATTCTCTGCTTGTTCTTCATGTTTTAATTCTCTGCTTGTTCTTCATGTTTTAATTCTCTGCTTGTTCTTCATGTTTTAATTCTCTGCTTGTTCTTCATGTTTTAATTCTCTGCTTGTTCTTCATGTTTTAATTCTCTGCTTGTTCTTCATGTTTTAATTCTCTGCTTGTTCTTCATGTTTTAATTCTCTGCTTGTTCTGTGAGGTGGCGCCCTGCGGGGAGTGAGAACCTGCTTTCTCTACCTCTTTGGACTGATAACATTTTATGTTTTATATTTTATTCGGAATTCGCACCACTTGTAAATGTTTACTATCCACAAAAGATAGTCAATTTTCTTCTCCATTTTGGATGTAATAGTTTTTGTATACAATTTAAGATTTTTATTCTTCTGTTTTTTTCCCGTGGTCGGTAGGCCTTGGGGGAGTGGAGGCGTCGGTTCTAGTGGGAGTCTGTGAGAAAATGGCGTAGAAGCAGGTGCTAAAAAAAAAAAAAAAAAAGTTTTTCTTTGCAAGTATGGGGTTTCCAGCTTTTTAAGGAGGGACTGAGGCGTCCTTTTTGTTAACAATGAAAATGAAGATCCAGTAGCACGAAGAGGCGGCATTTGTCTTCTCCGTTTATCGTTTTGGCCGAACATGTGATTGGAACTCCATGTGGTAGGCTTTTAGAGCATATTGTGGGACATATGAGTGAGTAACCCATACATTTTATCTTCTGCTGGACACCAGTCTCCACGTTTCATTTATCTCCAGGCCTCATTTAAATTTTTTTTTTTTTTTTTGCCGTTCAAGTACTGCCATGAGTGCAAGTAACTATATTGTGCTTAGTTTAAAAATTTGGGAAAAGTTAAGTTTACTATCGCTAAATAAGTTATTGGCAATGCCAGATTACCAAAATTTTGTGATGTTGTAATTTGATATTGGTGGCTATGCCAGGTTTTGGAATTGTACATGTATTTGCAATTCAATAATTCTTCACTATGTGTTTACTATGCCAATTTATTGGATAGTTATGGACTTCAGTTTTATCGTCATGTATTATTCTCATGTAATTATTGGCCAGGCCAGACTATGGAATTTTATGAGTTTTTGAGAATTGTCTTTTCCCAAATTAAATATATTTGATATATATGTGTTTATGCCTCTATTGAAAGTCTATTTTTGGCTTCTTCCCAGATTACTGATTGTATCTGGTGTATGTTCATGATTTTATTCAAAGTCTATATTTTTGCTTCTTCCCAGTTTCATAATTATACCTGGTGTATGTATATGTATATGTATATGTATATATATATATATATATATATATATATATATATATATTTATGCTTTTATCGAGAGTCCAATTTTTGGCTTCTTCCTAGATTACTGATTGTATCTGGTGTATGTTCATGATTTTATTCAAAGTCTATATTTTTGCTTCTTCCCAGTTTGATAATTATATCTGGTGTATATATATATATATATATATATATATATATATATATATATATATATATATATATGCTTTTATTAAGAGTCTAATTTTGTTCTTCCCAGATTACTGATAGTATCTGGTGTATATGCATATATGTTTATCTATCGATATCTTTTACTATATTATTCAATATTTGAATAATATTAATCCTTCTTGATATTTCTATGTATTAATGATATTTAAAATATATATATACAAGCTTACCCTTTATTGGGAATTTTTTTTTTTTTTTTGTATTTATAGATATTGATTGTGTTTGGGTATATGGGTTTGAATAATATTAATCCTTCTTGATATTTCAATGTATTAATGATATTTAAAATATATATATATACAAGCTTACCCTTTATTGGGAATTTATTTTTTTTTTTTTTTTGTATTTATAGATATTGATTGTGTTTGGGTATATGGGTTTGAATAATATTAATCCTTCTTGATATTTCTATGTATTAATGATATTTAAAATATATATATATATATATATATATATATATATATATATATATATATATATATATATATACAAGCTTACCCTTTATTGGGAATTTATTTTATTTTTTTTGGTATTCATAGATATTGATTGTGTTTGGGTATATGGGTGTTTACATTTTTATTGGGAACTATTGTTGGTATTTCAAGATATTTACTATATTTAAGGTATATATATATAGGTATATGTATTTGTTGTTTTTTTTTGGGGAACCTTTTGTACTTATCTCAATATAGTTACCAGCTCTCTTGTTGTGTTCTCTTTTTTTTTATTTGGATCACCTGGGTTTCATACCTCATTGAACCTGGCTATCCGTTGGTCTATCCGGATAAATTGTACCACCCCAGGTGTTGGTAAGTGAGTCTCGCTTTAAACTGTTTTTCCTTTTGTTTTAATATTCTTTCAAATTAAATTTATTTCGGTACAGTTCTTCATGTTTTAATTCTCTGCTTGTTCTTCATGTTTTAATTCTCTGCTTGTTCTTCATGTTTTAATTCTCTGCTTGTTCTTCATGTTTTAATTCTCTGCTTGTTCTTCATGTTTTAATTCTCTGCTTGTTCTTCATGTTTTAATTCTCTGCTTGTTCTTCATGTTTTAATTCTCTGCTTGTTCTTCATGTTTTAATTCTCTGCTTGTTCTTCATGTTTTAATTCTCTGCTTGTTCTTCATGTTTTAATTCTGTGCTTGTTCTTCATGTTTTAATTCTCTGCTTGTTCTTCATGTTTTTTCTCTCTCTATTTAATTATATCTACATTTAATTTTTCTTATTTTATTTATTTATTTTATTTTTCTTCATTTTTTCAAGCATGTATTAAGTCAATAATTTTTCTAAATTATGTTTTTACAACGGATTATTAATGAATAATTAGGAGGCCCGGTGGCCCTGAGTGTTAAGGCGTGAGCACTTAACACTCCGTGCCAAAGGTCGTGGGTTCGATTTTCACTATGGGGTGGTGGCGTTTCTTAAGAAAAAAGAAAAGGCATCAGCCCTATCCTGGCTATAAAAGGGTGCTAACCTAAAGATAACCCGTCCCAAAATTCGCATTCAATAATAATGGGCGTTAAAATTTAAATAATAATGAATAATTATTCATAACTATAATAATTATAGTTACTGAATTTATGCACGCAGGCTGATGGACACGGTCCAAGTAAATTATTACCTTTTCTTTCAAATTATTTGTGTATATATATATATATATATATATATATATATATATATATATATATATATAAAATTTTACATTCATTCATTGTATACCGTCCGGCGAGCTCTGATTTCTGTTTGGGCCGAAAATAGGGAAATAAAAGAGAAAATAGTCGGACTAACAGGAACTGCGTAACTTTAGTGCTTTTCCATTCTTATTCCTAGTGGCATTTCAAAAGCTTGGAATAGAAATAGTTTATGCTTTGCTTTCATAATTCGTGTAAAATGTAAAATATAATATCAGAGAGAAGTAAGATTTTAAGTTTATTCATTTTGTATTACTGCATACAAAGGTTTCCCGAGAAGTTTCCGTTATATAATGTTATTAGTAGTCACAAAAGGAAACTGACAGTATCCTAAGCGGAAACTACTTCCTCCACCTTATCAACATTCGCACTTTACCAATACGTTTCTCATTTTCTTTCATATTACTGTAAACTAGAATTATAAAAAAAATCAACACACGCACAATTAAAAGGTAAGGCAAACAGAGAAAAAACGCGTTTAAAAGAACGAAACCGACTCTTTCGAATATTAAGCACCTATTTATCCGAATGAGGTGGTCCTTTTGTAAAGTACCGTTAGTGTGGGATTGCTATTGAGGCATATACATTAAATACCCCTACCAGGGCTGTGAGGCATAAAAGCACTTTAATTTTAAAAAAAAGGAAAAAGAATCTTCTAGTTAGTAGCCTAACAAGCAAAGCCCAACTCGAGTCAGAATGGATAAAAACGGAAGACGTTTTATGTTATATAAAAAGGAGCCCTTTCGAAAGGACCGGCTTATAATAAACTTTATACTCCTCGAACACCTGTCCTACTAAATCTAGTGCAAAGTTAAATTAAATATTTTCAAGTGTTAAAGTATTTTATACCTTAAAAAACCTAATTTTGACAAGCTGTGTAAGAAAACACTTAAGATGAGTCATAGGTAATCTATATATATTATAATTGCTCAAGGGTTTTTATTTGTCGTTACGCCATAACTTCCTTACTAATTCATCAATATTCATAAATGAGGTATCATTTTAAAGCTTTTTTAACCGCTAAAACGGAAATATATACGAATTATTCACATTTTAGTCGATTATCGAAAAATTACAATGGAAAAAAAACGGTTTTTTGTTCAGATTCTCACGCAATCTGTCCTCAAGGTATCCTTCTAATACAACTTTAACAAATCATTTAGTTCATCTGACCTGGCCAAAATTATTGATTTACATCTCTTTTAGCGGGGTTCCTCCCTCCCCCATAGGGAGGAACCCCGCTTATAAGGTTGATACAATGAAACAATCCGGAAGTGCCGACAAGAAAATTTCGCGTTTCAGAACCCCTAGAGACCGAAAATAATGGTGGCTCAAATTTGTATATATATATATATATGTATATATTTATTTATATATATATATATATATATATATATATATATATATATATATATATATATATATTTGTCTGTTCGCTCATTTCTGGCTTCCCTGATGGTCCGATTTTGATGAAATTTGGTACAAAAATCTGTCGTCCAATTTGAAAGGTCAAGTTCGTTAACCAGCAAAATCCGCCCACTGGAAGATGGCGTTTGGGGCGAAATTCGTGCAAAAAAAATCGTAACGCTTACGTTTTTGAGTTCATAAGCTTGTAAGGACTCTTTTTATATGCTTCTTGTGCTAGGAAAACGAATGAAACCATTTTCAAGGCGATAGCTTTAACCGTTTTCGAGAAAATTGGAAAAATAGTTTTTGAATACCGTTTTTGGTTTGGGTACTTAGAATCACGGGATTCAGTTGAAACATTATCTGCACGTTCTTCTTTCATTAAAACTAATATGTTGAAAGTTTTGTTACGTTTGGAGTTAAGGAAGGGTTAGAATAAAATATTTTATTAACAGACATGAAAAGTTTTAGGAACTTCGTATACTTTCATTAATATCTCGAACACGGTTGGGAAATCGTGGTAAGTGGATAGAAACTATTTGAAAGCTTACTAAAGTTTCTACAATAAAGATTCTAAAACTATTTTTGATTAGGTTATGTCAATCGGAGAAATAAGTGCTTAAATCTTCAAATACGTCTGTTTTTTTTATTATGAACGGGTTTGTTTCGTTCTTTTTGTAATTTTTGTCTCTTTCCCTTGGTTTTTTATTGCTTTTTATTTTTGTAATTTCTTATGTTGGGAAAATGTATTTGTATGTAAAACAGGATAGGAAAAATGAGACCAATTTTCTGTTGCTAGAAATAATGAAAATTTTGGGAACTTCGTATACTTCCATTAATATCTTGAAAATCTTGGGAAGCGAAAGGTTACCATTCGAAAGCTTACTAAATGGTCTACAAAAAAGGTTTTGAGGAAAGTTTTGAATAAGCGATGTCAATCGGATGAAATAAGTGCTTAAACTTTGAAGTAATTGATTTCGTTTATTTCATACGGTTCTTTTGGTCTGTTTTTATTCCTATTTTTTCATTTCTTATGGTTGGATAATGTATTTGACAATAAAACAGATTAATTAAAATAAGAAAAACAATTCATTGTTAGAAATATATCAGGCTGTACCGTATGAAATGTCAGTTTTGGATTTGCCGATTTCCTTCAAATGTCTTGAAACTGTCGAGGCTCCTAATCCGAGTTCTTTGGCATATTCCCTATTGTTTGCTATTGCTTAAAGTAGTCAAATGTATTTGCCAATAACACAGGATACGGGCGCTAATGACCCAGAAGTAGATGCGCCGTAAAAAAAAGAAAAAAAAAAAAACAGGATACGTAAAATTAGAATATTTTATTTTTGCGGAATCTTGGGATTCTCAGATCCCGTATGAATATCTATTAGGCCCTCTTCGTATATTTTCATTAATATCTCAAAAAGGGTTAGGAAATCGTGGAAAAATGTTTTGAAGAAATGTTTGATGGGGTCGTCACATTAGGAGCAATAAGTGCTTAAAACTTAGTTAGTTAGTTTTGTTTATTTAAACGGATCTATTTGTGTGTTTCCCGCAGTTTTTTCACTGCTCGTCATTTTTGTTATTTCTTATAGTAGTCAAATGTATTTGTCAGTAAACAGCATACGTATAATTAGAAGCAATATTTTGTTTGTTAGAATTCGAAGATGCCGTACGAATATCTAGATATTACCTGTGGGTTAATATGTTTTTTGAGTTGAAGCTTTAAAGCCTCAACAGGAATATTTGTGTAATCACCCTTCACAGTTAATTTATTAGAATCATGAGTGACCGTTTTTGTGTTACAACTAACAATCTTTGAAAACGAAGTTTAACTATCCTTGTTATTGTTATTTTCCTTCTGTTTGGCCGAAATTTTCTATTCGTGGTGTAATTCTCCTTGAATTTTTTGACTAGATCAAGAACCTATTTTAAGCACTCTTAAATTCCTTAATTTAATTCAGGAAGTTTATCAAGCTTGACATAATCACTTTTGGGTTAATACGGGTGGTCTATACCGAGTCCTTTGTTTGTAAACACAAAGAGCTTTCTGAGTAACGGTAAAGGGCAGTAAAAGTATATGACTACCTGGAAGTAGACCCTGCATACAGAGAATTGCAATACGAGACCTCATTCATTCTTTCACCAGCTACCGTGTAACACCTTAGATCTGTTTATATTGTTTTACTCAGTGTGAACAAGTGTTGAAAGTGCCTAAAATTTTATATTTTTATTCCTTGTTATTTTTTAATTGCTTAGAGTTGGATAATGTATTTGAAAATAAAACAGGTTAAGAAAAATAAGAAATCAATTTAATGTTAGAGATATGGATTTCCAAGATTTAGCTTTTCAACTGCCTAGCGTCCTTCCTAGGGAGGGTTGTTTGTCTTTGAATTTGGTACTTAGAATTATGGGATACAGTTGAAACATTTTCTGCGTGTTCGAATTTCATCAACACTAATATGTTGAAATTTTTGTTACGTTTAGGGTAAAGGAAGAGTTAGAATAAAATATTTTATTAACAGACAAAAAAAGTTTTGGTAACTTTGTATACTTTCGTTAGTATCTCGAAAACCGTTGACAATCTTGTGAAGCGGAAGATTACCATTCGAAAGCTTACTAAATACTCTACAAAAAAGGTTCTGTACATGGACGTATATAAAAACAATTTCGGGGGGGGGAGGCTGAGACCATTTCCAGGGTATGGAATACTAAATATTTAGAGCTTGGAATAGTTTTAGGCAACTAAAACGCTATTAAACGTAAAATAAAATATGTTTTATGAACTAAGTGATCTTATTTAATTTATTTTTAAGGGTTTTGCGAGAAGTTTTCATCATTAATTCAAAATTTCGGGACGGGGCTGCAGCCCCCTCAGCCCCCCCCCTCATATATGCCCATGCTTCTGTACCCTCTAGAAAGGCTTTATTAGGCATATTTTGTATTGATTTATAGAGCTTTGCTTTAGAATGAGAGCCGGATTGTGTAATTTCCGCATCTGTGTAAAAGTTAGTTACTGTCGGTGTCCCTGACGCCTTAATATCACTTTTATTCGAGATATTCGAGAGGATTTTGACAATTTTCACGAGATATATAAAAAAAAAAAGTTTATTTCTTTTCTAAGCTTATCAAATGGCACTAGGGACATGAACGGAACCGCGCTAAGATGCTGCAGTTCCTGCGAGTCGGACTTTTTTTGGTTCTCAGCTTCACATGATGTCAAGTGCATAGGGACATCACAGAGGCAGACCAACACGGAGAGCAAAAGCACAGACCCTCAACCGTGTCACGACAAACACACCAAGATACAACAGACTAGTAATTTATGTAAAGGCAGAATACAAAATGTTAATCAGGTCATCAGAACTTTTAACTTTATACTTCCATAAACTCTTTCATCATCTTTAAAATCATTTATATAATGGCTTGGTTGAAACCATAACAAAATTCTGTTATTTTCGACCAAGTGTTCTACGAATAAGATCTGAATTTTCCATTCACTCCGACATACTATTGTCCGAAGGTCGAGTTGAATTGGGCTCGGATTCTGGCAGGACGTAAGCAGCTCGAGACAAGGAGTCGGCTTTCATTAGCTACCGATGGCATATTAATGAAAACAACAATGGGCCGACCATTCCTCAGGGATAAATTTGAATACTGATCTATATGGAGTTCGGGGCCGGTGTTGCGTGGGAGATGTCTAGTTGAATGAAGCATTGCTCCGAGATTCCGAGCATTCTATGTCTCCAGTCCTTGGTTAATCGCGCATCAGACTTCAGCAACAAACCACAAACCTCAAACAAACATACCGATGATTTCAATTGTACACCTCTCCCTCCTGTACTCCTTATATATATATATATATATCGGGTCATCTTTCACAAGAATTAATATATATATATATATATATATATATATATATATATATATATATATATATATATATATACAGTGTATAATAATAATGTAAATGGATTCTCCTAATAACGAAAAATAAATCAATATATATATATATATATATATATATATATATATATATATATATATATATATATATATATATGTATGTATGTATATATACAGGGTGTCCTGAAAATGTCTAGTATATTTTGGGAGTTGATAGAGGACCCTAAGAGGAACAAAAAATGTTCTGTGACGATTTTCCGACTTCTCGCCCACAAGGGAGGAAACGTCGTTTTATTGTTTTATCGAGACAAACGTGGTTTTTAGAAGAATAGTCGTTGTAGCTCCGTCCCAGGTGGTTCTACTAGAAAGGAAGTGAAACCAATCGAAAGCTGAGTAAATTTGCTATAAAACTAGTTAGGAGTAATTGTAAAAATAAATGAATTTAAGTATGTCTATCTTACCAAAAGAAAGCTATTCTAAATTTCCTGACGTTTTCTTGGTATTTCTTTCCAGCGTTACTCCTCAATGGGCAGGATCTGTAATTTCCGGGTTTCAGAAAAACTTCTCCATTTAACTAGCTTTCCATTCATGTATCGCAACCTTGTGTTATTGAAGTATGTGAACGATTCAGGAACCAAAGTTTAACAAAAAAAACATTGATCTGTTAAAAGAAAATTATATTTTTTTCTTCAGTTTATTCAAAAAGCTTAAAAGAAATATTTGTTTTTATAAATATTTTACTTAAATATTAAGTAAATATTTACATCAAACAATAAAAAAAAGTTACTTCCACGAAAATAAAAAAAAAATCCTAAGACAGTAAATAAATAAAATACACATTTATTTTGAATTTGTTAATTACAGTAACTAATACTGGGTCCAGGAGGCGGCCATTAATGAACCTCGATCACACATTAACCCCAAAAATTATTATTTTTACCTAAAGCACGCATTTGAACACATTTACATTTACAGGCATTTATAATTAGAAAACAAATGCTCTACCTTGAATTGATACTGATGACTACGCTTGTGAACCACCCTGGGATTCTCGTGAGCCCATGTGTGTTTGTTGTGGTAATTAAATATCTCATCCCTAATAATAAGATGTAGATAGCCCCGTAAAAATGTGTTCAAATGCGTGAGGTAAAAAGGTAATAATTCTAGGTAAAAATAATAATTTTTGAGGTTAATGTGTGAATGGGGTTCATTTATGGCCACCTCCTGGACCCAGTATTAGTTACTGTAATTAATAAATTCAAAATAAATGTGTACTTTAATTATTTACTGTCTTAGGAATTTTATTTAATTATTTACTGTTTAAGTAATTTTTTCATATCCATGTTTTGTTTTTAAACTTTTGTTCCTAAATCGTTCACATACTTAAATAACACAGGGTTGTGATACATGAATGGAAAGCTGGTTAAATGAAGAAGTTTTTCTGAAACCCGGAAATCTCAGATCCTGCACATTGAGGAGTAACGCTGGAAAGAAATATGAAGAAAATGTCAGGGAATGTAGAATAGCTTTCTTTTGGTAAGATATACATACTTACATTCATTCATTTTTACGTTTTCTATTAACTAGTCTTATAGTTAATTTACTCAGCTTTCGATTGGTTTCACTCCCTTTCTAGTAGAACCACCTGGGACGGAGCTACAACGACTATTCTTCTAAAAACCACGTTTGTATCGAAAAAACACTAAAACGACGTTTTCTCCCTTATGTGTGAGAATTCGGGAAATCGTCACATAACATTTTTTGTTCCTCTTATCAACTCCCACAATATGACTAGACATTTACGGGACACCATGTATATATATATGTATATATATATGTATATAAATATATATATATATATATATATATATATATATATATATATATATATTGATTTATTTTTCTTTATTAGAAGAATCCATTTACATTATTATCATAGACTGTATAAAAGACACATATATGTTCAACTTAACAATTGGGCGTATCCTTCACTCTCGTTATTAAATTTTGTTCGTGTTAACAGCTCGCGACCAATAGAGGGTTAACTAAGTTGGAGAAATAAAGTTTTTTGTGCCTTAATTTAGCAAGAAATGGTGCGTGGGAGCAACAATCTTGTCGTACGAATACTATCTTAATTAATAAAGGCCTGTCACCGTTCCACACAGCTCCAAAAGGAAAATGGAATGGGAACGATAACCTTTTAGTGGCGACAGACTCAGAATTCAGAACCTGTACACAATTTTGTTCCGAGAAAATGAAATAGGGAAGGAAAGGGAGTGGTTAGACGGGATGTAAAACTAATTTTTTTAAAGCAATTTATCTCCAAACCCTTCTCTATGGATGTGAGAGCTGGAGAGCTGAGGACAGAGGGAAATGGGCAGAATTACGGCAACGGAATGAAATATCTCAGGAGTGCAGTCGGCGAAACAACAAGAGGACTTGAAAGTCACACCTCTGAAGAGTACTCCTCAGAAATGGCAGCTGAAGTGGCTCGGCCATGTCTGCAGAATGGAGAGAGACCGAGGACACAGGAGTCTCAGCAGAGGCCAACTGGGAAAAGAGCAAGAAGACGACCCCGCTTGTTATATGTTGACTATATATCCAGACTTGGACAGCACCATGGAAAAATGTTAGCATGAAGGCACTTGCTAGGGACCGAGATGGATATATCCAATGGCTAGAGGCTCGTCCATCATGAAAGGCACATGGGGGAAGGAAAAGAAGAAGAATAAATTGAAATAATTGAGATAGTGATAACTATTTTTGATGTTCCTTCGCAAAAGAAATTAGAAAACAAATTTCTTGAAGTTAAACAAAATCATAAATTAAATATTCGGCTAAAGAAAGAAAATTATCTTAACTACCTGTCGGATCTTAACCACAGTCTTTAAGGCCATCTTTCGACATTTGAACCATTTTGGGGGAATTTCTCAAGAAATCAATAATACAATTTATATTTCTGTTAAAAATTTAGTTCATAAGAATATAAAAAGTCATTAAGAAAAATGATTTTTTTTCTTTTTGTTAAGACGTTCAGTTTCACTTACTGACGGAACAGGCATTCGGCAGTAGCGACTGGTTATACAGGGAATTATTTTGGTAGGCCCAGTCATCGTCACTGTTTAGCTCGAAAGGTTAAACAAATTTTAAATGTGGATGTCAAAACTGTAATGGGAATGGGACTTAAAGGATATTATGGAACCGTGACGGGAATGTCACTAGAGCAGCTGGAGCTGTTACAATAAAATCCTGGAACGGCACATCCAATGTTCAACTCGTCTGAGTGCTCAAGTTCTTCCAGATCTTGAGGAGCGTCTTTCTTTGACTCCAGGAAAATACACGTGAAATAGACAACGAACGATTCAATTTTTTGCTGATCCTGAATTGTCAGGAAGACCTTAACCTATGAAGAGTGAAATTATGGTGGAATAAATGCTTGATTGATGAATTTGGATAAATTGAATAATTAATGAAACCGTGAGGAAGCCACGAGTCCTGGGCGATGAGTGTCTGGTAGAATGGGCGAACCCAGAGCTGTACGATCGACTCCTCCTGGATTACTATTCAAATTGGTTCGATGCCAGAGAGAAACTCAAATATTGCATTGTCATCCATATTCCATTCATATTACTAGGGAAATGAGCAGGTGGTCAAACTTGTATAGAATACCACCCACTGTCGAGGGGAACAACGTCCCTGGAGAACTCTCATATGTCTCGAAACTTTCTCCTTCTCACTAGTGCGGGGTTCCTAAGATAAGCACTATTATTCTCGAAACCATGTTTGATTTGAAGGCAAACGACACACAGTGACATTTCCTCTTCCTAAAAATTAAAGTTCGTCGTGCATTGGCGCAATGACCTTCCATCATGCACAATCGTATGGATACATGATTATAGTTTATTTATTATTGCAATTAAAGAAAATTGCATCCACCTTAGTATCTCTTCGTGATTTTTAGAGAACTCACTGCTGAAAAAACTATCTGCCTTAAGCTATACCTGGTCGGGCGTCCGACCACACACTTCCAACAGCAAATTGATAATGTTTTGTTTCAGCGTAAGGGATGACTTATTTTACTTGCTCAATTTGTCCACACATCTTTAGAATATATCGATTTATGGATAAGTACATTGTGGTAACATAGCCGATCGGTAATTATCGAACATTGAGTGTTGTGTTGATATTTATGGATTTATTAACTTATATTTAATAATATAACATAAATTCAAAAGAGGCTAGTATAAAAATTCATATTTTACTATTTCCTATATTGTGAAAACTTGGTACGTGATGGAGAAAAACTAAGTTCATATTCTGATTTAGCACACTCAAATAAGGGATAATGACATATTACAATGAAAACCCCAGACAAAAAGTTAAATTTTCCAGACCAGTGTAATCGATTTGTCATATGTTTAAAATTAATTTCTAGAAGAACGATAGTCTTAAAAATTAAAAACCCTCTTCCCCCTCCAATTAGAACATATTTTTTTATTGTTTGTCAAATAATTTAATAAAAATAGTATTCAGATATTGTACTTCAGTTGTTTTATTTACCACTTACTTTCTATATTTTATGATGTGGATATTTTCCACAATCTTTATTTTCATTCTATTTTTCTCTTTACTCAATGAGCTAATGTTTTCAAAATTATTATTTTTATATTTCATAGCATGATATGCCAACGCTGTTTTATTTTCTTCTTTATCAATACTTTTAGCATGCTGTTCAATTCGTTTTCCAAGTAACTGTTTCGATTTTCCTGAGCTAAGATACACCATATTGGACTCTATCAGATTGCCAGTCTAGACGTGGACCCTACTAGTGGAAGGTCGTCCTCCTCAAGTTAAGGCTGTAAGTTTTATTATTAGGAACCTTTTCCCCTGAAGAGGCACCTAACAGCTGCGAAACATCTAGGGACGAAATAAAGTTAGTGTAACTATTGAAGTTATTTATTTCTTGAGCACAAAGATTCGGAGATTATATTACACCATATTGGATTCATCTCTTCTTACAACGAAGACCAAAATCTTTATTCTATCTCTACATTTGCCAGAAACAAACTCTGGCTGTCTATTAATATGTTTTTTTTTTTATTTATTTCATTATAAGAGCTCCGGAACTATGGCTATGAGCCCTAATACAGATTATAAAATATATACAATTTTTTTACACTTTGATACAATTTACATTTATACTTAAATAAGATATATACATATATATATATATATATACAAACATTATACACATATAAATATACACACACACATATATATATATACATATACACACACACACACACACACACATACATACATACATATATATATATATATATATATATATATATATACATATATATACACATACATACATATACACACATACATATATACACAAAATATAGCATATACACACATACATGCATATACCACAAGATTCATATGAATGTTTATTTATTTATTTATTAATGTTTTCGCAATATAGGCGACAAAACAAACATCTTCATATGAATAAAGATAACAAATACAAATATAAACCACAATTCATTTGCAGTTACAATGAAAATATAATACACAAAATAACTAAAATAAGGTGCATTAGCTTAATTAAATCAGATCTATAGGTTATTAAAGTAAACTATTAAAATCGAAAGTACAAAGAAAAGAAGGGAGATTGGCTAGATTTTTTGTATAAATTATTGTTCTTTAAGTAATGTAATATAGTGTTGATGTGTGGGCTTCCTTCTGCGATTAATGTTTGTAAGTCGTGTGACAATTTACTCGGCATGAGTAAATTGTCTCGTCTTCTGCAGTCTGTCAGTATGTGTTTTATCGTCAGGGTAACATTACACAGGAAGCACACGGGTCTGTCTTGTCTTCTGCAGTCTGTGAGTATGTGTTTTATCGTCAGGGTAACATTACACAGGGAGCACACGGGTCTGTCTTGTCTTCTGCAGTCTGTGAGTATGTGTTTTATCGTCAGGGGAACATTACACAGGGAGCACACGGGTCTGTCTCGTCTTCTGCAGTCTGTGAGTATGTGTTTTATCGTGAGGGTAACATTACACAGGGAGCACACGGGTCTGTCTCGTCTTCTGCAGTCTGTGAGTATGTGTTTTATCGTCAGGGGAACATTACACAGGGAGCACACGGGTCTGTCTCGTCTTCTGCAGTCTGTGAGTATGTGTTTTATCGTCAGGTGAACATTACACAGGGAGCACACGGGTCTGTCGTGTCTTCTGCAGTCTGTGAGTATGTGTTTTATCGTCAGGGTAACATTACACAGGAAGCACACGGGTCTGTCTTGTCTTTCCATTAAGTATGAATGGGTTATAAGTGAGTGTCCAATTCTTAGCCTGGTCAGTACAACTTGGTCTCTTCTATTTAAAGACAAATCATTATCATGCCAGACTTTGATTGAGATTTTAATTTCTCTCAATTTGTTGTCTGTCCGTAACCAGTGATTTAGCCAATCTTGTAATATGTGTGTATGTGCTTTGTTACATAAGTCCTGTGTAGTTAGTTGTCTGATGTCAATGTTTTCTTTAAAGGTAGCCTCTTTAGCGTGGTTGTCCACGTCTTTGTTTAGGCCTATGTCTTTATGTCCCGGTATCCAAAGCATTGTAATGTTGTGTTGTTTTAATCTGTGTATTTGGGTGTATATTTGTGTGATTATGGGATGGTTGTTGTAAATGCTTTCCATAGAGTGTAAAGAACTCAATGAATCAGTACAAATTATAATATCACTTTCCTCTATGTTATTTGTTTTGGACAGTGATAAGTGTATACCTTGTAATTCTGCAGTGTAAACTTAAGTGTAGTCGTGTAATTTAATGGTATTGATTTGATTTTCTGTGATCGCTGCAGCGCCGTTCCCGTTGTTAGTTTTAGATCCGTCTGTAAATGTGAAGAGTGCTGAGGGATTGTCTTTGGTGATTGAATTGTACATAGACTTGTAAAATTGTGAGGCAAGTGGATCATTTTTATTGAAATGTGTCATTGTTAGGTTAATTCTTAAGTTCTTTACACTCCAGGGGGGGGGGGAGTGTAAAGGTTTATTTGTGTACAGAGGAGTATTCAGAAACAAGGTGTCATCTGTGTTCTGTAAGTGACGGATAAGTAGAGGTCTGTGTTTCCTATGTGTCTGTGTGTATTTATTAGATAGTTCTTCGCTTAAGTATCTGTGTACACAAGATGTATCAAGAGCTTTCGATTTTAAAAGAAACTTTAATCCTAAATACCTTCGTCTATACTCCAATGGAGGTTCTCCAGCTTCTACACAGAGACTATCCGAAGGGCTTGTCCTAAATGCACCCGTAGCTATTCTCAAACCAGTGTAGTGAATGGAGTTAAGAAGTTTGAGTGTACTGGGACTGGCGGACGAATAAGCAATACAACCATAATCCAGTAAAGACCTGGTGTAGGAACGATAAAAAGTAAGCATTAAACGTCTGTCAGCTCCCCACTTAGTGCTACTTAGAATTCTCAAAAAATTCAAACTCTTTTTGCATTTTTTAAGGAGTTCCTTTAGGTGGGGTACCCATGTTAACTTCTTGTCAAATTTCAGGCCTATAAAAGTGAGGAAATCTGAGGGTTGGATGGCTGTGTTATTTAAAGTAATGTTTGCAGTTTGATTTCCCCTCTTTTTTGAAAAATCACATAGTTTGATTTTTCAGGAGAAAATTTAAAACCTGTAACCAGACACCATTTTTGTAGCTCATTTAATGTACTTTGAATATGTTATTGTGCAGTGTTTATGTTTTTGTGTATTTTATAAATGAGAAGGTCATCAGCATACATACAATAAGATTCTTCCCCGGGGATACATTTCGTGATGGAATTTACAGCAATATTGAACAATGTTGTGCTAAGAACACCTCCTTGTGGCACTCCATTTTCCTGAGGGAACACGTCAGATAGAACGGAGCCTAACCTCACCCTGAACTTCCGCTGTGAAATGTAGTTCTTCAAGAAAACATTCCCGTGAACACCCCATTCATAGAGTTGGGAAAATATGAGTCGTCTCCAGACTGAATCATATGCCTTCTCTAAATCTAGGGAGACGGCAAGCACAGACTGTTTGTAAGAATGCATTAAGAATTTCTCCATTTTAGCCAACAGGTGCATCGTCGAGTGTCCAGGCCGAAACCCACATTGATACGGCGATAAGAGTTTTTTTTTTTTTCTAAAAACCACAATAATCTCTTATTTATTATTCTTTCCGCAACCTTGCAGAGAGTATTTGTTAATGAAATCGGCCTATATGACGAAGGCAGCTTCTTATCTTTACCTGGCTTGAGGACAGGAACTACAACAGCCTCGTTCCAAGAGTGGGGATAGGAACCAGTCAAGTAAATCTCGTTAAGTGCATCAAGAAGAGCTAGCATACCGCGTTCCGGCAGATTTTGTATCATATCATATGTGATCATGTCTGGACCGGGTGATGTCTTTCGACCACTTGTTAAAGATATTTTGAGTTCTTGTACGGTAAAGGGTTCATTCAAAGGGTGTATGAAGTTAGTAAGCAATGGGATTTCAGAATTTTCAGATGTGGTTTTGTGGGTTAAAAATGGTTGTGTGTAATGATCATTACTTGAAATAGTGCTAAAATGATTGCCAAGAATGTTGGATATAGTGTGTTGGTCTGTTATTATACTGTTATTTAGTTCTATGCCTGTTACGGATGGACGATATTTTTTGTGTTTAATTTTATTTAAATGAGACCGTATGTCTTGCATTGATGAATGCTGATTGATATTCGATACAAAATCAACCCAACACTGCTTTTTGCTTTTCTTGATGACCCATTGTGATTTTGCTTTTTTCCTTTTATAATCCAGGAGGTTTAAATCTGTCGGGTTTCTCCGGAATAAATGGAGAGCCTTCTTTCTTTCAGTCACAGCAATGCTACATTCCTTATTCCACCACGGTACTGGAGTTTTTCTGTAAATTTGTGGGGTTTTTGGGATGTTAACGTCAGCTGTTTCTATTATTAAAGAGGTAAGTTCGTCCATATGTCTAATATTTACATGTGATAACTTATTTTCAATATATTCTTTGTAGGCGTTCCAGTTTGCGTTTTTTGTATTGTATCTGGGAGTCGTGTTGAAGAGTGGAGTAGGTGTGTTAAGTTGTATGTGTTTGGGGAAGTGGTCGCTTCCATGTGCGTCCTGGTCGACATTCCATGAAAATCGAGTGTTTATGTCTGGTGTACACAGGGAAATGTCTATGTTTGTCCATGTACCTGTCCTGGGGCAAAGATGAGTACGTGAGTTTGAATTTAGTGCGATCAAGTCATTTTGTTCAAAAATATTTTGTAACAATTGACCTCTACTATTGGTGATATCTGAATTCCACATAGTGCTTAAAGCATTGGCATCTGCCATTAGAATTAGAGGACTTGGAATCTGGGTCAGTAAGTCGCGTATTTCGTGTACGTCCAACGGTCGACCTGGTGGAAAATAAATGGAGCAAACTGTGACTCTGAAAGGGAGATAGACTGTTGCAGCAACAGCTTGAAGCGTGGTTCTCAGCTGAATGGGTTCGCTATATGTGTTATCTCTAACAAGTATAGCTACCCCTCCACATGCTCTACCACCCAGAGAGTAGTCTTTTCGATAAATTGAATATCCATGTATGCTTAATGACTTACCCTGGGTCAAGTGACTCTCTTGGATAGCAATAACTTTTGGTTCGTTATCCTTCATACCCTTCAAAGTTTCAGCTCATCTAAGTGTCTTACTAAACGATTTATATTCCATTGGAGTATAGACATGGCAGATTGATTTGAGAGAAAAAAAATAATATGTAGAAAATAGAAGGGAACGACTATTAATAATATTAGAGAACATGGAACAGAAAAGATAAAGAATATAAGTAAATAAAGATAAAAATTAAGTAGTAAAGATTAAATGAAAAAACAACAAATGCTATATATAGAGATATTACGATTTTAGCGCTTCTTTCCTTTAGTGCCTTTCGGTAGCTTCCTGGTTTCTTTTCTTTTCCCATTCAGTTGTTCTTCTTCCTCTTCTTCACTATGTTCTACTGCTGCTTCTTCTTTTTTATTTCTGCTCCTTTCTTTGTTCTTTGTGTCGTCCTTATTTTTAACCGGAGTGGGATTCTTTTTGGGTAAACTTTCAACCGAACACTGAGATTCTAATGTCTGGTTTTCTGTGTATTGTGGAGCTTGGATGTGAGGTGACAAAGGCTTATCCGGTTTTTGTAATAACGCGTTCTCCAACTTATCCATTCTCTTATTTAAAGTTTCTATTAGTGAAAGCAGTTTCACTAATGCTTCGGACTCCCCGGTGTTCTTTGAAGCAATATTCGCGAAAGAAGTGGAGGTATCTCTATTTTTGACTATCGATTTTGCCTCAAAATAGCTGACGTTTTGATTTACCAAAATCTTTTTGATCCTCATCTCCTTTGCAGAAACCGGACATGTCTTCTCTGAGGTAATGTGTTTATCTCCGCATAAACAACATTTGGTTTCTCGGCATTCTCCATCATGTATGGGGAGTGTGCATTTCCTACAGACAGGGTCTTTTCTACAGGTTGCTCTGTGGTGGCCAAGAAGTCCGCAGTTGTAGCATATCAGAGGAGGGGGAATGTAGGGACGTAACGGGACCGACATATATCCTACGAAAATCCGCTCAGGAAGCCGAGGGCTATCGAAAGTAGCTAGATACAATGAGCTGCAGTTTTTCCCTATCCGTCGTACTGACTTAACCATTTCAATTCGTCCTGTATTTCTTCTTCCGAGAGATCGCTAATCTCGCGGCAGTAAAATACACCTTTTGAATAATTCATTTGATGGGAAGGCTTCACGAATATTGGGATTCCGTTGAAATTATTTTCTTTTAGTAGCTTGGTTGTAGCTACTTTGTTCGGACATTCGATCAATAGAAAGCCGCTTTTGCGTATTTTCCGTACATTAATTCCTTTCGAGAAGGAGCTCAACCATTTATTAATTAGAAATGGGTTTATATTGTAGCAACCAATGTTTGAATATGCCGCCCAGATTTATCTCCATCTTTCTCACCTGAAGCCCGCCTAATTAGCTGATAATTAGCCGAACAATTAGGCAGTGATAGTGATAACACCCGTTGATTGGCATCTCATCACCTCGCTTATTACGGACCTACTCCATCTACGGACGCCGCTATCTTCTGGTGTTTCAGCATTCCGCAGGATCAGCTGGAGCTGTAGTGCGAGTGCAACACAACGAGACTTCCACCTGTGAGTCATTTATTAATACTGACTATTACAATTAGCCGAAGCCGGTAACCTCCATAGCGGTTACATATCAGCCAAAGACGTCCGGGCCAGAGAGCAGGCAAGGAGATACTGACCAACCTCAACTGATGACTTCATAGTCTCAACATTTTATTAGCTTCATTTTTCATTATATATTTATCTTTCTTTTGCCAGAGGCATTTTATTTATAATTTTAGAAGAATAAATTATTATTATTTATTGTATTGTTTGGGACCTTCTGATTTAGTGACCACTAATCCCAACAATATTATTAAAGCTTTTCCCTTCCCTTTGTAATTTTACAATAAGGTACCGAGGGATAGTTCCTACTTTGTCTTGATTTTTTCTATTATTCCCTTCAGTTTCAAGACGTGCTGCTAGGTTTCTGCCAGATATGTATGCCATATTAACACTACTATGTATAATATGTTTCGCACGAGGTTTAAACACTGCTAGGAGTTAATTCTGGAGAAAGTAAGTGTACAATCCACTAGCGGCAGAAAGGTCTGAAAGATTTCTGCCTGTTGGGAGTAATCCACAGTACAGTAAGCGTCTACCTGGCGGCACTGAACAGCACAAACAAACCAAGGCACAAGGGTTCACAGCTTAACACGGGACAGAGAGAGATGTTCACTCGACCGAGTCTTGAACCGAACTAATTAATATGTTAATGCTCCTTTAAATTAATTTTTATTTTTGATACCTTCATCCCTAACATAATAGGATGTACCTAGTGTTGCACGAATATATCCTTTTGGCCTGTTGCGGGCATAATTTATTCATCTATACCAAACTAAAATATTCTTCAACTGTTTTATGATTTGTATTATTGCGTTACAATGATAGCAATAATGCGTATCACAAACTGGACGGGGGTTTAAAGAAACTGGCTGGGATTTAGAGCCTGCCACACGGGGAGCTCGAAATGTTGATAGGATTCCCAGAGAAAGAGTGCCTATTCACTGGAGATTTACCTCAGATCGGACATTTACCCGACCTCTTTATTCCGTAGATCTCTTAGGGTACGTTCATGGTGAGGATTCATTCTGCGATGCTACGATAGCTACTCCCATGAGCGCTGCCCCGATGTATTCTACATCGATGGAGGGTGTTCATGCTGACTCACCATTGCATTGGCTCTTGCTGGGAGCATAGATTTAGAAAGGAAAACTCCTTTCTAAATCTATGGCTGGGAGTAAAGTAACCTTCAACAGTGAATTAGCTTTTGTTTATGAAAAAGCTCTGCTTATGTTAGTGAGAAAAAATGAGCCTTTACAATTAGTTCGCGATGTTCCTGACAAAGAAAAAGGGATTGGTTTCTTATTCGGAAAAATTAATGGAATCCTATTAATTTTAGCGAGTTGGATAGACTTGAGTCGCTTAAATTAATATAATTCTATTAATTGCGAGTTGGATTGGCTAGAGTTTTCTTATATCTTCTTGAGCGAGTGGAGCGTAGCGTAGCAATCGGAAACGCATATCATGTATTGCTTAATAAATGTAAAAGATCCAAAAAAGAAAGAGAGAAAAGGAATAAAATATGTTTGTTTACAAATATCGTTGTTTGTTATCCTTCATAACCTGCAAAACAGTCAACTTTAATGCTTAATAACTTTTTTCATAGTTGAGAGAATTGATTTTGATCATATTAACCTTTTTATTAATAAATATTAATTGCCATTATCTAATATGAATTATAACCGTAGATAACGAGTCAAGTAGTAAAAGATAACCAGCAAAGAACCTGTAAGCTAATCAGTAAGCTTATCAGCGAGTACGAGTAACTGTTATAAATCACTTAACTAAATAAATACTTCAAAAGTAACTGGATGTAGTCTTCGCAAAAAGACCCAATTTTCTTTCATCTCGACAACGAAATAACCAAAAAAGAATAATCACACAAGATGAAGTAATGAGAGAAGGTACCACGCGCACTAGAGTCCTTTTGAAGGAACCAATCACAGTCAGGCCCACATCGCGGCTTCCCTCCTCACTGCGTGGAGAAAACAAAATATTTGTTCTTCCCCGCGGTCACTGCGCTAGTGCGAGAATAGCATCGGAAGTAAGGATCCTCACTATGAACACTCCCACCTTAATACATGTGTTTGTTTTACATCGGGGCAGCGCTCATCGGAGTAGCTATCGTAGCATCGCAGAATGAATCCTCACCATGAACGTACCCTAAGTGTAGTGCTCAGAGAGGAGAAAGAAGTTCAGCAAAAAGCCATTTCAGCATCATTCGTATCGCCAAATCTTCTACTAAAAATTCGTCTAATTTGAAGGGGAAGGTTTACGTTGTTAAAGAAAATCGTATAATGTACGAAAGTTAATAGCTCTCTGAAATAATAAATAATAAGTATATACAGGGTGTCCCAGTCTTAAACCGACAGACTTCGTATATGGGACTCGAAAAACTAAGTCAAAAAGTCCTTTCGCGATTTTCTCGTCCCCCCCCCCCCTATTAATTCTCCGGTCCCTATTAATTCCAACAGTACTACTTTCACAATAGGCGACGACTTAGCAGTTTTCTGCCCTTAAACTCCAACCCGAATATCTGAAGCAGTACCTGTAAAACGTTTAATCCGTCATATCTTTGATAAATACTAAAACTTAAATAATATAAACTATGTTTTTCAAGGAACAACAAAATAACTTTCTAGATATTTCTGGCAGAAAAAAAGCATTTATCTTCTAGTCCTAGGTTACTAGTAGAATTCCTTCCTTATCCACTGCTTGTTTGATTAGAGCAAGAGATCCTTCTTTAATCATGATTTTACTCAGCACCAGCGGATTCCAAGTTCAGAGAGCTTCTAATTCCGGGAGTCTTAAGGGAAAAGGGAATGGATTTGTTTCACCACATCTACTTGAATGAGGGTAGGGATTTGGGAGAGGAGGACGGAATTGAGACACAGGCTCCATCTTAACTGCAGAATCCGTACATTGATAGATAAAACCGCTGATTCTGTTAGAACTTCAAAAACGCTTCCTGTAATGACAATTTAGTTACGGTCAGAGGCAGAATCAAAGTTCATTGGATAATGAATCTAGCTTCCATCTCAAGTAAAATAGTTTAACGACCAAAACTAAAAGAACCAAAAAAGATGTTATTACTATTAAGTTTATATTTTCTAAGAAAACTTGAAGAAGTGTAAAACATTAGAAGCCATTATGAACAGAAAACGTACATTACGCACTCGATCTCGTCGACTTTCGCTCGGTTAGTTATGTGGCACGGTTATATTATGTACCTTTTTTTACTAGTAAATTCAATATACTGCTAAACCCGATTACATAAAGAACAACAATAAACAAACGGAGGGTCTCCTTTTGTTCTAGTAGCTAACGCCTTAGGTTCTCTGCATAAGGGATTTTTCTCCTCTTGCAGCCGTTGACCATGGATGTCAACGCTAATGGCTTAGATGACGGTGCGCCGTAACAAAAAAATAAAACAAAATAAAAAGGGGAGAAAAACAAACACAAAGCAACGAAATGAACACTTCCGAAGTTTTAAGCACTTATTTCTCCCACTGAGATTGTCCTATCGAAAAGTACTTTAGAACAGTTATTGTAGACAATTTATTAAGCTTTCGAATGGTCCCACTTACCACGATTTCCCAACCGTTTTCGATAAATTTAGGATATAACAAAATCCCAAAACATCTCAAAACTGTTAATAATAATAATACTTTTTTTCTAATAGTTCCTTAACTTCAAACGTAATCTTAGTTTGGATTAATGTCAAACGTCTAGATTAATTTTCAACTGAATAAATCGTTTCTGAATACCCAAACCGAAAATTATTTAGGAAAACTAGATGTTTCAACTTTTATCAATAAACCGTTTTAAATCCCACCTTAAACGAAAAAAAGTCCGTCTCGCAGGACTGCATCATCTTAGCGCGGTTCCGTTCATATCCCTAGTCTAATTTGGAAAGATTAAAATAGAAGCAGTTATTATTTTGGTTCCACCGGTCTTTTTTTTAAAATTAATTATTATAATGGCGTGTCAACCCTTAAGGTCACTAACGCCATTCCTGTGAGTAGTAAAGTCTTGAAAGGTCATGATTTACAATCTTACCTGGAAGGGTCCGCTATACTAGAAACAGACCCGCTAGTGACAAGGTCTTGGAATCTTGGAAATCTATATTTCTAACAATAAATTGTTTTTGTTATTTTACTTAACAAGTTTTATTGTCAAATACATTATCCAACTATAAGCAATTAAAAAATAACAAGAAATAAAACAGACAAAAAGAACCATTGGAATAAACGAAATCAATTAATTTAAAGCTTTAAGCAATTTTTTCTCCGATTGACATCGCCTAATTAAAACTTTCTTCAGAACCTTTTTTGTAGAGCATTTAGTAAGCTTCCGAATGGTAATCTTCCGCTTCACAAGATTGTCAACGGTTTTCGAGATACTAACGAAATTATACAAAGTTACCAAAACTTTTTTTGTCTGTTAATAAACTATTTTATTCTAACCCTTCCTTTACTCTAAACGTAACAAAAATTTCAACATATTAGTGTTGATGAAACTCGAACATGCAGAAAATGTTTCAACTGTATCCCATAATTCTAAGTACCAAAATGAAAGACAAAGAACCCTCCCTAGGAAGGACGCTAGGCAGCTGAAAAGCTATATATCTTGGAAATCCATATCTCTAACATTAAATTGTTTTTCTTATTTTTCTTCGCCATTCCTGTGAGTAGTAAAGTCTTGAAAGGTCATGATTTACAATCTTACCTGGAAGGGTCCGCTATACTAGAAACAGACCCGCTAGTGACAAGGTCTTGGAATCTTGGAAATCCATATCTCTAACATTAAATTGTTTTTCTTATTTTTCTTAACCTGTTTTATTTTCAAATACATTATCCAACAATAAGCAATTAAAAAATAACCAGGAATAAAAAACAGACAAAAAGAACAGTTCGAATAAGCGAAATCAATTACTTTAAAGTTTTAAGCTCTTATTTCTCCGATTGACATCGCCTAATCAAAACTTTCATTAAAGCCTTTTTTTAGAGCATTTAATAAGCTTTCTAATGGTATTCTTCCGTTTACCAAGATTTTCAACCTTTTTCGAGATATTAAGGAAAGTAAACAAAGTTACTAAAACTTTTTATGTCTGTTAATAAAATATTTTATTCTAACCCTTCCTTAACTCCAAACGTTACCAAAATTTCAACATATTAGTTTTGATGAAAGTAAAACATGCAGAAAATGTTTCAACTGAATCCCATGATTCTAAGTACCCAAACCAAAAACGGTATTAAAAAAATATTTTTCCAATTTTCTCAAAAACGGTTGAAGCTATCGCCTTGAAAATGGTTTCATTCGTTTTCCTAGCCCAGGAATCATATAAAACGAGTACTTAGAAGCTTATGAACTCAAAAACGTAAGCGTTACGATTTTTTTTCGCGAATTTCGCCCCAAACGCCATCTTCCAGTAGGCGGATTTTGCTGGTTAACGAACTTGACCTTTCAAATTGGACGAAGGATTTTTGTACCAAATTTCATCAAAATCGGACCATTCGTCTTCTATCTAGAGAGCGAACAGACAAATATATATATATATATATATATATATATATATATATATATATATATAAATATATACATATATATATATACAAATTTGAACCACCGTTATTTTCGGTCTCTAGGGGTTCTGAAACGCGAAATTTTCTAGTCGGCACTTCCGGATTGTTACATTGTATCAACCCTATAAGCGCGGTTCCTCCCTATGGGGGAGGGAGGAACCGCGCTAAAAACGCAACCGCAACGCTTTTTCACCCAAAGAAAATATGTTCCGGTTGACGGGTTCTGCTAATTAAAATTAACCTTTCAAATAAAGGAGAAGAGTTTGGTAGCAAATTTGATAAAAATCGGACTATTTTTAGGGCAGCTAGAGAGCGAACGGGCCACACTTCGACATCTCCAACATTTAAGGAGTTATAACAATCTGGATTATATTAAAAAATTATAAACGTTTATTCTTTATGCGTTTACTGAGGAAAAATGATTTATGCATGATTGATCATATTTTTCTTAGGTGATTAACAAATATGCCAAAGCATGTATCATGCATTCTTTCACTCTCCCAAGCTCTAGTGATCAACATATTTACTGATATTGTACAATTTCGTACCAGTCGTAATTATATCATTTTACAGTAGTACATTCAGCTTACCAGGAATACAGGAATATGGAGGAAAATATCATGCGACTTTTTATGATACAGCTCATAGCCCTGGTATCAGTACCCACTGGACTAATTATACATTGGCTGGAAAGCGACTGGCGTATGACGTTAATTAGGAAGCCTCTTTGTACAATCAGCTTCCATTACGTGAAACTCATATCGATAGATGCCTCCTGCTTGATATTGACCGTTTTTGAAGCTAACATCGCACAATGCACACAATGGCATGCCACATTGTTAATCTATTTCCTTAACTTTAGCCTCTAACGAACAAAAAATAGTCTACCATTTTCCAGCATAATTCATCATTAAGACTGTACAAGTACAAGTCTTGGATACATTCTTGCAAAAATCATGATCTCGATTGACAGAAAATAAAGTTCGTTCTATAAAAAAAACTTCGCGACTTACACATAGTAACTTATTGATGAATCAAGGTGAATTGAAACAGCTATGTGAAATACCTAAACATATCCTACGACTTATGCAATTTCATGGGCGTATATAAGGGAGTGGGAGGATGAGGGGGCTGCAGCCCCCCCCCGAAATTTTGATTTGATGATAAAGATGTGTCATAAAACCCTTAAAAATGAATTAAATAAGATTACTTAGTTCATAAAAAATATTTTATTTTAGGTTTAATAGCGTTTTAGTCGCATAAAACTAAAAGTTGTAAATTGCTGGTAATGGTACCAGCCATATAATATCTATATATATTCTATTCCACGTATTTCTCATTATTAATTAGGTATATTTATTTTTTGGGATATATATGGCGCAGGTGATATATATATGTAAAATAGTACTCCTATGCCTTATTTTCTAGTTTATTATTTTCTTGCCTTACATGTTTCGTGGCCTCCATCCCATCTCCTCGGGGGCCATCAAATCCCCATGTGTCGTCAGCTCGCTACCCATATTAAACGTACATGGGGATTTTAAGGACAAAAGGAAAAGGAGTTTGTTTTTTTTTTGACCTGCGCCATATATATCCAATATATATATATATATATATATATATATATATATATATATATATATATAATGGAGAATATCTCATTCAGATGACAAGAGAACGATATGGCATCCTAACTTCCTATCAAGAAGTGCACCTGAAGACGAAAAGGCAGGAAAAGTGTCGGGGAAGAAGATAAATATAGCTAATATAAAGCAAAAATGAACTACTTTTTCGACGGTAATCTTTAGAAAAGAACACGAACAATTTTAAATACACATTGGATCATCTAACCCAAGAATTAATATATATATTTCAGCGTTTTTCACTTTACGCTTTTAATACGAAATATCAATCTTGTGGAACATCGTTTATTGATCCCGGAAAAGACTTACAAATTTACATTGAGCTTCAGCCACGAGCCAAGTCAAAAATAAATGTGTGGACATAATAGTTTTAAAGGTCTTATATATTTGGTCAATTCAGATCGCGAACAGAAAATTTAAAATGGATAGAAGTAGATTCAAAGAGATTTGACGCTTTTCTTTTTTTCTTTCTCTTTTTTTCAAATTTTCACCAAAGAAAAGGGGGTAGTGTGGGGGCGGGAAAGAGTCTTTTCATCTCGAGAAAAATTAATACATCACAAGAATAGCCGTGTCTAAATACTCAGAGGGTGCTTTCTTAACACAGGACTAAGCTTCATCTCTTTTCTATGTTTTATTTTCCTGTCGTTCCGTTACTCTCTCTAGGAATACCAATGACGTCTCATGACGAGAATGAACAGTCGTTACCCTTATTTCTCCTATAAATTTGTGATATATATTATTTATTCTTGTAGATGACCCAAAATATCTAAACTCTTTTAGCGCGGCTCCTCCCTCCCCCATAGGGAGGAACCCCGCTTATAAGGTTGATCTCATGACGCAATCCGGAAGTGCCGACTAGAAAATTTTGCGTTCCAGAACCCCTAGAGACCGAAAATTATAGTGGTTAAAATTTGTATATATATATATATATATATATATATATATATATATATATATATATATATATTTTTCTGTTCGCTCTGTAGCTCCCAGACGAATGGTCCGATTTTGATGAAATTTGGTACAAAAATCTTTCGTCTAATTTGAATGGTCAAGTTCGTTAACCAGCAAAATCCGCCCACTGGAAGATGGCGTTTGGGGCGAGATTCGCGCAAAAAAAAATCGTAACGCTTACGTTTTTGAGTTCATAAGCTTGTAAGTACTCGTTTGATATGCTTCTTGGGCTAGGAAAACGAATGAAACCATTTTCAAGGCGATAGCTTTAACTGTTTTCGAGAAAATTGGAAAAAATAGTTTTTGAATACCGTTTTTGGTTTGGGTACTAAGAATCATGGGATTCAGTTGAAACATTTTTTGCATGTTTGAATTTCATTAAAACTAATATGTTAAACTTTTGGTTACGTTTGGAGTTAAGGAAGGGTTAAAATAAAATATTTCATGATCAGTCATGAAAAGTTTTGGGAACTTCGTATACATTCATTAATATCTCGAACACGGTTGGGAAATCGTGGTAAGTAGATAGAAACTATTTGAAAGCTTACTAAATTCTCTACAAAAAAAATTCTAAAACTATTTTTGATTAGGTTAGGTCAATCGGAGAAATAAGTGCTTAAAACTTCAAATACGTCTGTTTTGTTCTTATGAACGGGTTTTTGTTGTTCTTTTTGTAATTTTTGTCTCTTCCCCTTAGTTTTTTATTGCTTTTTATTTTTGTAATTCTTATATTAGGTAAATGTATTTGTGTTTAAAACAGGATAGTTAAAATGAGAACCAATTTTCTGTTGTTAGAAATAGATGAGTTAGAAAAATACGAGTTCCTTTGCATAAATTCCTAGCAACCTGAAAATTTGCATGAAAGATAGGGACAACATTATAAGGGGATTGGGAAAAGCCCTTATCGATCCCATAAGTGCAAAGAATTTTTTCGAGGTCAAAGTTCGCTAAAAAAGGTTTTTAGGAATTTTCAACGAAACGTTTTGTTTTATGGTAAAAATAGTTCAGACAAAAATTGTAGATTGTGCAATTATGTACAAAACTAGTCTTCACACTTTTTTTCATTAGATTAACCATTTCTGAGAAAAGGCGATTCCAGAATTATCTTTAGTTTTATTCAACATAATATGCCAGACTCGGCTAGAAATTTGACGAGGAAACAATGGTTTGGCTACCTGTTCCTCTTTCTAAGGTCCTGACAATAAGTACCGTTACAGCCCCAGCCATAAACCTCGCAAAATGACCTGCTTAACATTTGATAATATTAAACTCGAGAAGTAGTTCCTCTTTTTGTGTCTCTGTTTACTTCAGTTATTAATTTTTATTTATGTTGTACGCCTTATTTTTTAATTGGGTGCTGTTATTTTGATTGCATTTTTTTTTTCAATAAAAGAAAGCTAGTAAATGAGAAGGATGTTCACGCTTACATAGAAAATAATTTTTGGAGGGGACTGGGAGAATTTCGGGGGGGCCTGAAAGGATTTTGGGGGGTATGGGATAATAAAAATTTATAACATGGAATAGTTAGACAAAACTTTACATGCCTGTTAATAAAATATATTTCTAAAACTTCCTTAACGATTGATGTAACTAAAATTTAAAAATCTTAGTTTGTGTGAATGTTAAACATCTAGAAAACGTTTCAAATAAATCCATCGTTTCTAAGTACCCGAACTAAAAACTAATCAGGAAACCTAGTTTTATTCACGTTTCTCAAAAACGATTAAAGATGTCCCCTTAAAATGGTTTGTTTGTTTTCTACGTTAAACAACCTTCAAAAAGTGTATCTAAAACCCTATGAATGTAAAAACGTGTTACGATTTTGTTCGAGCGAATTTCGCACAATAAAACCCATTAAAACAGGCGGATTCTGCTGGTTAACCAACATAACCTTTCAAATTAGACGAAATATTTTTGTATCAAATTTAATAAAAGTCGGACCATTTTTCAACCTGTGAGATAATGAACAAACAAATATATATATATAGAAATTCGAACCACCGTTATTTTTGTAATGTATGGGTTCTGAAACGTGAAATTTTCTATCCGACTTTTCCGGATTGCGTCATCAAATCAACTTCGTAATTATATTATTATTATTTTTTCGTTTCCTCCCAGCCTCCATAGGAACAAAAAACCCCGCTTAGGTTGTATTAACACAAGAGATATACTGGATGCCAGGTGCAGACTGTGAGATGCTTCATTCATACAAATTTAAATCATTCTGTCATTTATAGAACCAACCAATCTGGGAGCGTTCCCTCTCGATGACTCTTATCAAAAAGCAATTTCTACGCTCACTTCTTCAAATGAGACTCAAACATGCTCTTCATTTTATCTGCTCTTCCGTATATTACTAATAGAAGAAGTGGGAGGAGTAAAATCTATAAATTATTTAATATAAGCCTTTGTAGCAAGGGTGTGGAATTCGTCTGATATTAATTTTAATTCGAATTTTTTAATATGAAAATTCCTTGAACAGGATTTTTTGGACCTTTTCGAAAACACTCCCTGGTCCACCATATTACAATATGCAAGTGGACATGGATGGAGATTTGCGTTCAAGCAGCAGCTCGAGTTTTTTTTATATCAGGACCCCTCGAAGGAGATCCTTGCTTCACCATGGATGCTTATGAAGGATTGCAATCTATAGATAGCCCGGCGCTAAAGGCCTAGATCCAAAAACTACCGCTGCAAATGAAAGCTCAGATAGTCACAAAAACTTTCTCCCGCGAAAAAAGCGTAATAAACAGGGTGATTCAGATCTAAGTAGCCAAACTGTAGGAGGTGATTCTGGGAATCATTATCAATAGAAAATTTAATTTGCAGAATGGTCCGATTCCGAAGGGAGAAAGAATTATATCCAATTTTCTGTTTTTTTCAACGTAGAAATATTTTTTAGACGTATACCTGGAAGTCTAAAGGCCCTGTGGGTGACTTTAAAAACCAAACAACGTACTATTTTTGGATTGGCTGAGCCTGGTGAATAGCACAAACCATTACAGCACGTTTCAAACATGTTTTTCCAAGTTTCAAAACTTTTTCCGTGGACTAGAAGGAAGAGGAAGGGAAGATGGGGGGGGGGGGGGTTATGTGGTAGTTGGTAAATGGGGGGAGGGGAGGTCAAAAATGTTGAAGACTGGTATTCGGGAAATTGTAAGAGCCCACAATAAGATTGCGGATCCACCGCCAATTTAATTACTTCAATATTATACATTTATTTTTATCAACTTTTTATTTCATTAGGAGTTGCGAACTGGATGTCTAAAATCACTGGACTATTGATGGTATAATTTATTTATGAGCACCCCGCATTGACAGCGTTTCGCCCCTATTGATGGTATGTTACATAATGCAGACTAGCCGGTAATAATGCAGACTTCTGGACATACTGCATAATACATAATGCAGACTTCTGGACCGGTGAAAACATGTTCATATTTTTCCTACACTTCTAGAGGGAAGAAAGTGGTTTAAAGGAATTGGGTTGACCATTCAATGGACACGCTGAGTCATCGCGAGGCTAGTCTGTATGTTACATAATGCAGACTAGCCTCGCGATGACTCAGCGTGTCCATTGAATGGTCAACCCAATTCCTTTAAACCACTTTCTTCCCTCTAGAAGTGTAGGAAAAATATGAACATGTTTTCACCGGTCCAGAACAAGAACGAAACGTCTCTGTTTTTTAAGCTAAACAAAAAGGTATAATAGTCAAATAAAATATTTTTTTATTTTTAAATATTTTCTGAGAAAAGATAGAAATGCATATTGCCAACCCGCAAATAATGAATGCTTCGGCAATAACATAAAGGAAATTTGATTGTGTTAAGTGGATCTTAAATCACCTCCCGCTTATCTGTTTGTCACACCTTAATAAACAGAAATGTTTTTAATATTTTTTTTAAAGAGAGATTGAGTTGAAGTTATAGATTTTAAAATAAAAAAATGCTTACGAAAACATATCAACCATTTCAATTAAATTACATTTATAAATTATATTCAGCAGCTAAAAATATTTTTCTAGTTTTCCGTCCGTCGTTGAAAATAAACAACTCTGAACTCATTTACCGGAAATGCAAGATGTCTATTTAAGCCTTTATATCACAAAGATTCGAATTCGCCTAACCTTTGCCAAAATGTTCGATACGCGTATTCGCTTGATTGGAGTCTGTATGGTACGGAATGGATGATATTTAGACGAAGCTTTAGGGAAGTGCATGACTGGAAGAAGCTGGAGGATATTAAAGTCCTCTCAAAGCCCATGCATACTGGCGAAGAGGAAATGAGGACAGTAAGTCCTGGGTGTCTTGAGGAAGTCGCTTCTCTCATACAATCTTAGATCTCACTTAAACCATCTCTCATACAGTGAGCAGCAAACTTTTTCTTACGCTTGTTGAATTTACTAGACCAGAATAATTTATTTTCTAGTTGCAGGGATGATAACGAATGTATTCTCTTTCTTGCCGTTTTAGATGAAAAATGATGCTGAAAATCCATGATTTTGTTTTAACCACTTTTATGATCATACAGTAGTCGTCCCCAACCTTTTTGTCTCGTTGAGTACTTGCCACGTTTTTCGGCTAAGGGTAGACCTCCAGATTAGGTAAAATTGCATTCTTGTAAATTCAGCAACTTCTAATGTGCTTAGCGATCTAGTGGGAATTATTGTTAAAAGATGAGTGGATTTTTACTGTAGCTAGTGAACCACAATGTCCAGCGGCTCGGTGCAGCGGAGCAGGTTTAAGCACCATTGAATATTTCTAATGTGATGAAAATAGTTAGCCGTTGAAGTTTTAAGAAGTGAAGGATTGGTTGGGATTTCAGAGAAATCTATATTTCGAAAGTTTCGGCATGCTCTTTAGCAGGCTTCTTCAGCAAGTTATCAAGGCTCTATTACCTAGCCTATATCTATTATTTAAAACAAAAATAACAAGGGTCAATGTTTACTATATGGAATGCTGATTCATAAACATGATTGAAAAATTACGCAATCGAAATTCTATGTTTTAATTTGAACTTATACGAGTGATTTATTGGTAACAAAATGCTAGGAGGGGAGTTTCAGACCCGGGATTCATCCTTGAAATCAGGCATTGATTTTTTCATAGATGATGGTGCTATTCACTTTAACATTAAACTGTGAGTGAACTAAAGGCGAACCAGATAAACAAGGCGAAGCGTCATGTTACCTATCTTCTTGTCACAGAAAACGAAATAAAAAAATCAGGTTCCTGAAATATTAACCCTGGATTGACACCGTGGGGTTAAAAATACCCCAGACTTTGTTCTATGGCGTGTTCCTCAATTTCTGTGAATCTCAGAGACTCCCTTTTTCTTCCTAAATACTCGGAAGGGTATTATCTGGTATAACTTCATATAATCAACGCTCGTTGTCTGCTAATCGCTGCATGAGAACGTTGCGAGTTGTGTATGGGGTGTTTTTTACCCCACGTTGTAGTTAACGTATGTCTTTTTTGCTCATCTGATAAACCTTCATGGGTCGATCACTTTCATGTTACGGCATTCCAAGTGACAAAATGGCCTGAAAACAGCCCAGAAATGATTTTCTCTTTGATTTGGACTAGCAACTGGTCAAAGCTCTGGTGGAAATTAGAGCCCAACTGGAGAACATACCAAAACCACTGAAGACACTGATGCTTGTTGTTTCTGGAGATGAATCAATTCCTGATGGACCTTGAGCATCTTTCATTGTCTTGGACAAACCCAAGTTCATTTTGTGACAGAAAGGACGACCGGAAGATTACCAATGCCGCCAATTACCACGGTGCCGCCATTACCGATCACCAAAATGTGTTGAATGTTGACGAGTCTCAATTGGACAGAACATTGTATTTTCTATTGTTTCTATTTTTTATTGCTTTTTAACCTTCCATTTTATTGTTTTTTTTAAAAAAAATATTATGAGTCAAGTAATATTTTGTATTATTTCTTTTAGGCTAATTATTTGGTTTATGGAGGATATTGAGCTCTAGGATATCCAAGCTTTTTTGTTTATTTTAATAAATGTGTTGGAGTTTTATTACTGTTTGAATTAATTTCTTGATATTCCTGCTCTATACAATGTTGTAGTATAAAAAAGCAAAAGAAAAAATTGAAATTTATTCCTTTTTTTAATTTTTGAAAGTCTGGGGTAAAATGTTCCCCACGGTGTCATTAACGTAGATGTAGATGGCGGTGTCATTAAGGTAGATGTAGATGGCGGTGTCAATCCTGGGTTAAGCCGAGACCGTTCAAAATATAAATTTTTATGATTTTTTTTTTTTATAAATTATGTATTACATTCTTTAATTTTTTTAATATTTTATTGAGTCCTTGTGACCAATCAACTCACTCACACATATATATAAATCTCAAACATTCCATAATTATTGAAAATATCCAACTAAACCCTTGAGAAAATATTACTGTAAAAATCTTCTTTAATCGAGTATGTCTTCCTCAGGTTTAGAGATAAGCGGTTCTTGATTAGTCCTTCTTCAAAAACATATATTGAAAAATATAGTTTAAGTAATTTCACTCAATTAATTACTAAATCAATGCATAAAAATACACTATGATAACGTCATGTTATCTTATTTAGAGGTCTTTAAGAGAGATATTGACGAATTCAATGGAACTTGCAATATCTACCGTTTCATATAGTTATTTGCCCCAACCATGATTCCCCATGATCATATGGGCAAGTATATAAATTTTCTTAACAGTAAAACGAGCTTATAAATACGAAAAATTGCAGCAAGCTGGAAAGCAAAAACTTAAAATTTTCAAAATCACATTATATGAAAAATGCTAGGATGGAAAAGAAGTTTTCAGTTCAACTCTTCAATTATAGTAGTCGTAGGGTAAACCGGACAGTTATTGACACCCTTCAGACTACATTTCTGCGGCGAAATTAAAAAAAAATACTTCTTATGAAGGGATCACACTGAAACTTGCTATAGCTCCTCTTTATCTATCCTTTGAAAGACTCAAGTGGGTTTTTCTTTCAAAAGTTCAATACATTTTAACATATGGCAATAATTATGGTAAAAACTGCAAAAACTAGTTATTGACACCCTGTGGATGGGTTATTGACACTACAGTTATTCACACCCTGTGGATGGGTTATTTACACTACAGTTATTCACACCCTGTGGATGGGTTATTTACACTACAGTTATTGACACCCTGTGGATGGGTTATTTACACTACAGTTATTCACACCCTGTGGATGGGTTATTTACACTACAGTTATTGACACCCTGTGGATGGGTTATTTACACTACAGTTATTCACACCCTGTGGATGGGTTATTTACACTACAGTTATTGACACCCTGTGGATGGGTTATTGACACTACAGTTATTGACACCCCTTGTACTCTTAACATTTTTTTTCTTATGTTATAATAGGTCATTATAAGGAAATAATATCACAAACATATCATAAACTTTAATGCAATATAAAAAACAATTAAAATATTTCTTCTTTTTTTAACATTATGAATATAACTAGTAAAAAAAAATAGATAAAAAATGCTGGTAGGTATTATGTAACATGAAATAAAATAATTAATTTACATTTCATCATCTTCATTTATATCTTCATCAAAGTCCAGGATATAACACGCAGGACAAACAAAGTCATGAGACTCGTCACTTTCAGGGATTTGTTCATATCCTTTTAAACTTAATGAACAATCAAATACTCCCACATTGTAAATATACGGTTAGTTTTTTTCGTTTGTTTAATTTCCCTTTTAGGAATTTTACTGTTGTTTTCCCACGCCAATCTTTTTGCTTCCTTTTTTTCTGAAATTTTTCTTTTTTCTTCTATATTGGCTTCCAGGATTAGTTTTGATTGTTTACTTGTGACGAATGACATGTGATGTGACAAATGAATAATTTGAATGTTTCTTTTCGGAGATTCTGGCCATTATAGTACTTCAGCCAAGGGCGGGAAGCCGCCCTTAGCTGAAGGAAAATTCCCAAAATTCCCTTTGGATATCCAGGAGGTGTTGTTGTTAATGGAAAATATGTCGTAGGCATATCAGGATCTAATTTTTCAGGTGTAGTATGACTTTCAGTACCTTCTTGAAGTCCTATGGTATCTTCATTTGGTTTTGAAATGACGATCTCTAACCACTTTAAATATTAGCTTCAGAAGACATGCGCTGGCCCAAGTAACGGCTTCGGAAATCCTCTCTGTATAGAGGGGTGCCTTTGTAAGAAAGCCATGTACCAACCAACACCAGGACAAATACCTTTAAAGGGAGGGCTCATGTCAAAAATGTCATTTTTCTTCCTCAAGAATCCCTTTTTCGCACATTTTTCTATCCAAGCAACTAGAGTTAGTTTGTCTGTATCCGAAAGAATTTAGCGTGGTGCAAACAATGATTTTGCCGCTTAATCTGAAGTGCAGATTTGATTAAATCGTTTGGGCGCCGATTTAATGGAGGAGCCATCCTTTACGGCCTTCAAGGCATTCTCTAAATCCTTATGGCTATAACTGGACTTCATAGAAATACTAACACCTGTTATAGACACAATAGAAACTTTATTATTAGGAACTGACAGTGTCAATAACTAGTCATTGAACCCAAAAACTAGTAATTGACACCCCATGTAAATAACTAGTTACACTCGAATTAAAGTTAAAAAAAAAACATTGTCGATTAATCAGGAAGATTAAATTATTAAAATTAAAACAAAACCATCAATATTTAAAAAAAAATCACAATTTAGTTATTGACATGGGGTGTCAATAACAAAATACTTTGGAAACAAATGACCAGTTATTGTCACACCTTTATAATAATATTTAAATTGATTATTTTAATTTAAAACCACTCAAGACACTTCAATTATACATTAACAAACAATATAAAGTACTTAACTATATTGGAATAAATGTAGGAAGAGAGTAGGAACAAAAGAATTGAATGAAAATCCTTGAGGAAATGATAACCTTGTAGCCATTAACTGGCTATCAACCCAAGTCTTGGAGGTATTAACTGGCTATCAACCCAAGTCTTGGAGGTATTAACTGGCTATCAACCCAAGTCTTGAAGGTATTAACTGGCTATCAACCCAAGTCTTGTAGCCATTAACTGGCTATCAACCCAAGTCTTGGAGGTATTAATTTAAAGCCTTCCCTGTGGTTAGTTTTTTAATCAGGTATATCATAGATGACTTAGAGGACCCTTCAAACATTAGTTTCCTGTATTTCTTAAAATAAAATTATGACTAGTTGAGTTATTTCTTCAAGTTGAAGTTTGGGATGTGAAGAACTGTACTAGGTGACAACAACTCTCTCGTTTACCCTATGCAGCTTCAAATCTCTTCTATGAAATCATTTTTCTCAAATGTGTTTTAGCGCGGTTCCTCCCTCCCCCATAGGGAGGAACCCCGCTTATAGGGTTGATACAATGAAACAATCCGGAAGTGCCGACTAGAAAATTTCGCGTTTCAGAACCCCTAGAGACCGAAAATAACGGTGGTTAAAATTTGTATATATATATATATATATATGTATATATTTATATATATATATATATATATATATATATATATATATATATATATATTTGTCTGTTCGCTCATTTCTGGCTTCCCTGATGGTCCGATTTTGATGAAATTTGGTACAAAAATCCGTCGTACAATTTGAAAGGTCAAGTTCGTTAACCAGCAGAATCCGCCCACTGGAAGATGGCGTTTGGGGCGAAATTCGCGCAAATAAAATCGTAACGCTTAGGTTTTTGAGTTCATAAGCTTGTAAGTACTCGTTTTATAGGCTTCTTGGGCTAGGAAAACGAATGGAACCATTTTCAATGCGATAGCTTTAACCGTTTTCGAGAAAACTGAAAAAATAATTTTTGAATGCCGTTTTTGGTTTGGGTTCTTAGAGTCATGGGATTCAGTTGAAACATTTACTGCATGTTCTACTTTCATTAAAACTAATATGTTGAAATTTTGGTTGCGTTTGGAGTTAAGGAAGGGTTAGAATAAAATATTTTATTAACAGACATAAAAAAGTTTTGGTAACTTTGTATACTTTCCTTAATATCTCGAAAAAGGTTGAGAATTTTGGGATACGGAAGGATACCATTAGAAAGCTTACTAAATGCTCTACAAAAAAGGTTCTAATGAAAGTTTTGATTAGGCGATGTCAATCGGAGAAATAAGTGCTTAAAACTTTAAAGTAATTGATTTACTTTATTCGAACTGTTCTTTTTGTCTTTGATTTTGATACTTAAAATTATGGGATTCAGTTGAAAAATTTTCTGCATGTTTGAATTTCATCAACACTAATATGTTAAAATTTTGGTTACGTTTGGAGCTAAGGAAGGGTTAGAATAAAATATTTTATTAACAGACATAAAAAAGTTTTGGTAACTTTGTATACTTTCCTTAATATCTCGAAAAAGGTTGAGAATTTTGGGATACAGAAGGATACCATTAGAAAGCTTACTAAATGCTCTACAAAAAAGGTTCTAATAAAAGTTTTGATTAGGCGATGTCAATCGGAGAAATAAGTGCTTAAAACTTTAAAGTAATTGATTTACTTTATTCGAACTGTTCTTTTTGTCTTTAATTTTGATACTTAAAATTATGGGATTCAGTTGAAAAATTTTCTGCATGTTTGAATCTCATCAACACTAATATGTTAATATTTTGGTTACGTTTGGAGCTAAGGAAGGATTAGAATAAAATATTTTATTAACAGACATAAAAAAGTTTTGGTAACTTTGTATACTTTCCTTAATATCTCGAAAAAGGTTGAGAATTTTGGGATACAGAAGGATACCATTAGAAAGCTTACTAAATGCTCTACAAAAAAGGTTCTAATAAAAGTTTTGATTAGGCGATGTCAATCGGAGAAATAAGTGCTTAAAACTTTAAAGTAATTGATTTACTTTATTCGAACTGTTCTTTTTGTCTTTGATTTTGATACTTAAAATTATGGGATTCAGTTGAAAAATGTTCTGCATGTTTGAATCTCATCAACACTAATATGTTAAAATTTTGGTTACGTTTGGAGCTAAGGAAGGATTAGAATAAAATATTTTATTAACAGACATGAAATGTTTTGGGAACTTCGTATACATTCCCTAATATCTCGAAGACGGTTAGGAATATTGGTAAACGGAGGGTTACCATGCGAAAGCTTACTAGATGTTCTACAAAAAAGATTCTGAAACAATTTTTGATTACGCTATGTCAATCGGAGAATTAAGTGCTTAAACTTTGAAGTAATGTCAGCTTTGGATTTGTCGATTTTCTTCAAATGTCTTTGAACTGTCGAGGCTCCTACTCCGAGTTCTTTGGCATATTCCCTAGTGTTTTTAATTGCTTATAGTAGTCAAATGTATTTGTCAATAAAACAGGATACGTATAATTAGAATCAATATTTTGTTTGTTAGAATTCGAAGATGCCGTATGAATATCTAGATTACAGTACTGGTGTTGATTTCGTTCTTTAGAATTATTCTTGGTATTCCCTATTTTCATCTGTTACCCATAGTTTTTTATTGTTAGTAGGTTTTTCTTATTGATTATAGAATATAAATCTATTTGGCTATAAAACAGGATACGTAAAATTAGTGACAATATTTCGGAGATTTCTGAGCGAAATACTTTTAAGATTTTCTACCACGACGAACGGCTTTTTTCCTCTATTTTTATCCACTAGATAGGCTTTATTTTGCATATTATTCTATATAAGTTTTATTCAGCAGGGGATTCTGATGAAATGTCGTGTTTTTGCTGTGGATTTTAAATACGATGTATCTAAGATTGGATAACATTAGCGAGTCTACATAGTTAAGAACCGACGACGGAGGATTACTTCTTGCTATGATTTAGTCTACATATGTATATTAAGTCCTAAATCCAAAAAATAAACTTCACAACGGTTAGATACTATGAGCTTATATGGCGGTTCAATGCCCGTAGAACACAAGGGGGCCGCAGGAAATTTACCTGCTAAGAGTTAATCCTCAAGAGCTGTAAATATACCCCAGGTATCTGCCGACACAAATACAAAGCCTGGGCGGAGAGCACCCCAAAAACACAGATCCAAAAATAGGTTATATACTAAATATTCATAAAGACTACTTAGTTGTAAACCGATTCATCAATTAGCAATCAATAATTTTCAACAAAGGTTATATACTAAATATTGATAAAAAGTATTTAATTAGAAAAAAATCAATATTCCACAAGACTTGTTTTTGGTCCATTTGTGTCTACTCCATAGACTTAATTAGGTATATTATTCTATTGTAGTTGGGCAACTAAACTTTGTTTTATTTTGTTAAATAAAGTTTTTTTTTTTTAATTGTTATTCGTCAAGACTTTTATTTGTCCTTGTGTATTTACTAGATAGGTTTTATTCGGCATATTATTCTATATAGGCTATATTAGGCAGGGTATTCTACTCAATCTTGTGTACTTCTTCTTGATCCTTCTGTACATGGGCGTATATAAAAACAATTTCGGGGGGGGGGGCCTGAGACCATTTCCAGGGTATGAAATACTAAATATTTAGAGCTTGGAATAGTTTTAGGCAACTAAAACGCTATCACACGTAAAATAAAATATGTTTTATGAACTAAGTGATCTTATTTAATTTATTTTTAAGGGTTTTACGAGAAGTTTTTATCATCAATTCAAAATTTCGGGAGGGGCTGCAGCCCCCTCAGCCCCCCCCCCTCATATACGCCCATGCTTCTGTATCCTCTAGAAAGGCTTTATTAGGCATATTTTGTATTGATTTATAGAGCTTTGCTTTAGAATGAGAGCCAGATTCTGTAATTTCCGCTTCTGTGTTGTTGTGTCAGTTAGCTACTGTCGGTGTCCCTGACGCCTTAATATCACTTTTATTCGAGATGTTCGAGAGGATTTTGACAATTTTCACGAGATATATAAAAAAAATAAGTTTATTTCTTTTCTAAGCTTATCAAATGGCACTAGGGACATGAACGGAACCGCGCTAAGATGCTGCAGTTCCTGCGAGTCGGACTTTTTTTTTTTTAACGCCGTATCAACAACTGGGCAATAATCCCCGGGCAACGACCATTATTATTTATTATGTTTTTTATACATTTTAATTTTTATCTTCTCTTTTATGAAGGAGTTTCAAAGAGATTATAATTTTTATTTTCACGTTAATTTCCTGAATGTTTAACTTAAAAAAAGAGCTTATTACTAAAGGTCCAATGAGTAGAAATTAAATTAATATCTAAATATTCTGTTTTTACCTTAGATCTTTTTAAACAGAAAATAGCAGATTTCAAGAAATAAGGGTAAAAAATGAAAAATGAAAAGTAAAATTATAAATAAAAAGACCATTCCTGGTTTAATTAAAATTAACCTGAGCTCATTCTCCAGCAAGACAAAGATTTCAATAAGCATAAACAAATTAAGCTTCCTTTGATAAAAAAATAGCCAGCACACTCATTTATTAAAAAAAAAGGTATAAAATAAAAACCAACTTTCAACTAAATATCCACTTATAAAGATTAAATTTTACAAAATTTCGGAATAGATTTTCGTCTGTTGATAATATTTCAGGTTCATGTCTTGTATTATAAAGCGTGGGGGGGGGGAGGAGATTAAAACCATAGGCGAAACGTTACATTAAATTGGCAAAGTCTTATTTAATAAGCAAAGTGGGACTTCTCCCGAGACACATCCTACTGAGAAAACAACCACATACAATGGGCCGAACGGAATAACTTATCGGTGAATTTCACTGAAGAGGCAACCGCTCAGCACAAACATGGTGAGTGTGAAATAGTGAACAACGCCCAAGGAAATATCTGAGGTTATTCCCAAATTGCTCATGATTTATGCGAGAAGCTGCAACATTAACGGGGTATGAAATAAAGGACTTAAATCAGAAAACACCCAATGTGGTAGTGGTGACCAAACTACTTTTTTTTCTGTTTTTTTTTATAATTTATTTATGCGCACCCCGCATTGACAGCGTTTCGCCCAGATACACATATAAAATGGAAACTACATAATAATTATAGATCCATAGTAATTAACATCTTATATAATAATTATAAATCCTTAATAATTAAAATATTACATAATTATAAATCCAATTACATTATTGTGTGTATCAATCTAATTATACAATTAAGTTTGTGAATAACATACAGCTAAAAGTAAAATTAACTTGTAAAAAACAATACATCTTTAAGAAAAACTTATAATTATAAAGGTAACGAAGAAAATAGTTCCTATGTACAATATGACTATACATAATCGCAACAGTTTCTATTTACAATATAGGTTCTATGCATAATATGACTATACATAAGAACAATAGCCCCATGTACAATCATAGTTACACAGGAAGGATCCTATGTAAAATAATGATGAATAAATGAATACATCACGTCATGAGTGATGTTTATTAAAAAAAAAAAAAAAAAAAAAACTTTCAAAGACGATGTTAAAAGCACAGTTTGGGTCGTCTAGACAATCAAAGACAGGATGAAATATAATAAAATACGTGTGTGGCCTATCCTTAGTCTGGCTAACACTACTTCTTCTCGCCTTGAATCCCTGTATGACGAAGCCCAGTCGCTTACGGTCTGTTTAATTTGTCGAAGTTTGTTTTCTGTTATGCTCGTCCAGTTCAGTTGCCATTTGTCTTTTATGTCGTTTTTATTTTGCCGTGAAACTTCTTTGTCGTACAATTTAAGTTGGTCATAAGTTGGTTCCTCCGTCACAAGTTTTGCTTGTAAGTCAGCAGTCGTACTTTGTCCTACGTCTTTGTGTCCTGGCAGCATAATTTCTATGCATGTAGGATGTGTTGTGTACATGTTCTGTAAACACTGGAGTGAACTCAAAGAGTCGCTACAGATGATTACATGTGGCTGGTGGGTTAATGGGACGTTCTGTAGTGCAAGAAGGATAGCACGGAGCTCGGCTTCTAATATGCTAGAATATGGTGGTAGGTTTAAACGGAAGATGCTATCTTGGATTATAGCTGCAGATCCGACACCATTTGGTGTTTTGGACCCATCAGTGTAAAATGTCTGGCAATTTTCGTGTTTACCAAACTACTACAAACTACAACTAGCTCAGTTCCTCTTAAATGCATTGTGAATTACAAATTAAATTAAAGTAGCTTTTTTTCGAACTCCGAACCTTCATTATTATACCTTTATTATTATTACATCAAGCCCACTGACAATACATTTTATTAGAATGATCCTCCGTTAATTTCCTGCCATGTGGTCGTGTATCTTAATTAAAATCAAGCTGTAATATTCCGGTCATTCAGAATAGGCAGGTTCTGAGAGATATTTTATCTAATAATAGTGAAATAGATGAAAAAAAAAATATATTTAAGCGGTAATAAAAGGAGAAGAGCTGTAAATGAAATGCATTGCATTGAAACAGGCATTTATTCTCATTCCATTGAAAATAACCTCCATTTACATCATTTGTTTCTCAGGTAGTGCCCAATTTAAAATACTCAACATGAGAAATTCTATTGTTCTGATAAATACAGCAATAGGATTATATTTTTCAATTACCCACTTGTTAATCAATGTTGTGCAGTAAACTGAGTCCAGTTCGTGGCTGATCCACCAAGGTTCAAAAGGGCAGCGACTGTTGATGTATCTGATTATTGAACATTCTGTACACAAGGGAGATAGTTTGGTCAGTACTATGCTACGGCCGGTAGTTTAGAGTGACAGTTGTAAAGCGTAGAAAACTTGGACCGGTTGTAAACAGACTTTGAAATATCAGCCAATCATTCCCAATTTACACGCGATATTATAGTGAACGGTTGAAAACCGTCTGTTTGAAAAATATCTTATCGTATAAATCAGGAATCTCAGCTGATGAAAACTAAGAGGAATGTTGAGGTTTGTCGTGCCCAATGTAGCAAAGGCAAATTAAGTATTTATATATGCATTTATTTTAATAATGAAATTAGCTCTTTATAAGAGAGTAAAACATTTCATAATACTTAAAAGGTGAATTTTTGATCGTCACTCCTACTCAACAATTTAATATACTTGACCGATATTATCATAGCCGTTTATTCGCTAAGAAGCTTCATGCTTAACTTTCTCTCAAGAGGTATTGTATCTCTTCCCTTTACCTATGTCAGGCCATTAATCAACCGAATCCTACGTCCCCCTCAAATTTTCCATATTTTTAATCAATTATAATTATAGACTCTCTATTGCTGAGGAATGTGCTGAGCATACGCAATCCAAGCGAAGCGGACATTTCCTACTAGATCCTATGTAGAAAATATGAAAGGGATATATATGATATTATAGGATTAGCTTGGGAGAGGGCACAGAATACCTAAAGGTAAAAATTCTACCAACACCTCTTGAGACAAAAGCAAAAATCTAGCTTCCGACCAATGAACGGCTCCAATGATCAATAGCAATCAAGCATATTAAATTGTTGAATAGGAGTGATGATTGAAAATTCAGCTTTTAATTCCCAATACTGTTTGATTGGGCATCGCAGGCTGCAGCACGTCCTTATCTAAATAAGTCCATCAGAAATTGATAGATCCAATCACCTTTGACTTCAACATACTGACCCTACGTACCTTCCCCCCCACCCTCATGTAATACACTCAAAGTATACACACCAATAATCAGAATTTCGATACTCCAGAAAGAAGTCATAATAACCCTTAGTAGGGAGATTTTTTTTTCTAAAACACGTGGTATTAGTGTGGTTTTATTATGGGATTTTAGCGAAGAGTAATAATTTGTTAGTCTGTGTTGTATAATAAAAATAAAGCTGACACTGATTGTGTTTCACATCTATTACTATATGTGCGATTGTTACATGAGAAATAGTTATTTTTTTATTTATTTGTGAGCACCCGCAACGAAAGTGATACGCCCAAATACAGAAATAAGATTAAAATACATATTCATCCAGTTACAAAATAATTATAAATCCATAATAATTAACAGTTTACATAATAATTGTAAATCCGATTACATAATAGTGAAATTTTACATATCTATCTAATCGTGTAATTCAGTTTATGAATAAAAAACAAGTAAAAATAAAAATATCTTTGTAAAAACAATAAATTTTTAAGAACATATAAAAATAACGTCGAAAACAGTTCCTATGTACAATATGTTTTTAAATAATCGCAACAGTTCCTATGTAAAATTTAAGCCCCATGCATAATATGTTTCTACATGGCAATAATAGCTCCCATGTAGAATCACAGTTACCCAAGGAGGATCCAATATAAAAGCATGACATGATTAATACACCAAGTCATGAATGATTCTCATTTCTTAGTCTAACCATACAAGGCCGATGCTAAAAAGCACAGTATGAATCGTCTGGATAAGCAAAGGCAGTTTGAAATACATATAGTGTTGGCATAAAAATAAGAATATTAGGTGGCTGTTGTAGTACACAAACACAAACATGTCAATTATTTGGCAAGTTTGGACTGGCGTTCGTTAATAATATTGTTATCTTTTACAAAAGTTAGTATAGTGCTGACATGTCGACTCCTATCATGAAGTAGTTTGTTTATGCCTCGTGGAATATCCAAGTTTTGTCTGAAATTACGGTCTGTTATTGTATGATAAACCCTCAGATCTTTGTTACAAATTTGGCACAAAGGTTTATCAGACTTGGTCATAAGGTATCAATGAGTTATACGTGTGTTGCCTATCCTTAGGGTTGTCAACACTACATTCTCTAGCATTGAATCCCTGTGTGATGAAGCTTAGTCGGTTATGGTCTTTTTAATTTGTCGAAGATTGTTTTCTGCTATGCTCGTCCATTTCAATTGCTATTTGTCTTTTATGTCGTTTTTATTTTGCCGGGAAATTTCTTTGTGGAACAACTTAAGTTTTCATAGGTTAGTTCCGCATTTGTTATGGTAGCGCATTTGAAATAGTTTATTTCTTTGCTCAAAAAACATTCTGCCCAACAATGTTTCCATTTGTTGCAGTATGGGTGAGGGAAGTTACGAGAGTGGAGGTTTGTGAAGGGGAAAGGATTTGTGTCAAAGAAATACTCCCATTGTTGCCAACCAAACGCAATTATCTAGGATTTAATAACTGTAACTGATTTTTGGAGCGAGCTGCAGATTTTATAGAGGTAGCAGGAAAAACAGCGATTGATTTAGAGACAAAATTTAGGGGAAAGTGACAGTCAAACGGATTCATTGTCTGGGAGTTTATTTGGTAAAATTGGAGACAAAAACTTCAATTTATGAACCAGTAATTTTAAAACTTCTCTCTTTTATTGCTAGGAATGCTAAAAAAACAACCAGAACAAATTATTTCAGAAGAGGCTATAAGCATTAATTATATTACTATTTAGCTGTTGTACTCGTCGTTGAAGTGTGTTGGAAAAAAATTTGACAGATCAGAAAATGTGAACACTCTGACCGATCTCTCGTTCATAAACATTCTTTCCTAGCACGTTTTAAACATTTTTACGCACTGATGATCTTAACAGTACGTTAAGATACAGAAATAACACAATTTTTTTGTGCTAGCATCCATCATACAGTACTCCTAGGCAGGCAGGTAAATTTAGGACCTTGGTAGAGGAAGAGCGAAAGACGAAATTCGAAGGTTGGGAAATCGAAGTGAAAGTTCTTCAGGATAGCAAAGGCGAATGTTAACTGGATGAAATGCTGATTAATAAACCTGATTGAAAAACTATCAAATTAAAATTCAATGTTTTAATTTTAGCGCGGTTCCTCCCTCCCCCAAAGGGAGGAACCGCGCTTATATGGTTAATACAATGAAACAATCCGGAAGTGCCGACTAGAATATTTCGCGTTTCAGAACCCCTAGAGACCGAAAATAACGGTGGTTCAAATTTGTATATATATATATGTATATATTTATATATATATATATATATATATATATATATATATATATATATATTTGTCTGTTCGCTCTGTAGCTCCCAGACGAATGGTCCGATTTTGATGAAATTTGGTACAAAAATCTTTCGTCTTATTTGAAAGGTCAAGTTCGTTAACCAGCAAAATCCGCCTACTGGAAGATGGCGTTTGGGGCGAAATTCGCGAAAAAAAAATCGTAACGCTTACGTTTTTGAGTTCATAAGATTGTAAGTACCCGTTTTATATGCTTCCTGGGCTAGGAAAACGAATGAAACCATTTTCAAGGCGATAGCTTTAGCCGTTTTCGAGAAAATAGGAAAAATAGTTTTTGAATACCGTTTTTTGTTTGGGTACTTAGAATTATGGGAGTCACTTGAAACATTTTCTGCATGTTCTACTTTCATCAAAAATAATATGTTGAAATTTTGGTTACGTTTGGAGTTAAGGAAGGGTTAGAATAAAATATTTTATTAACAGACATACAAAGTTTTAGTAACTTTGTTTACTTTCCTTAATATCTCGAAAAAGGTTGAGAATCTTGGTAAACGGAAGAATACCATTAGAAAGCTTATTAAATGCTCTAAAAAAAAGATTCTATTAAATGTTTTGATTAGGCGATGTCAATCGAAGAAATAAGAGCTTAAAACTTTAAAGTAATTGATTTCGCTTATTCGAACTGTTCTTTTTGTCTGTTTTTTTATTCCTTGTTATTTTTTAATTGCTTATAGTTGGATAATGTATTTGAAAATAAAACAGGTTAAGAAAAATAATTTAATGTTAGAGATATGGATTTCCAAGATATAGCTTTTCAACTGCCTAGCGTCCTTCCTAGGGAGGGTTGTTTGTCTTTGATTTTGGTACTTAGAATAGGGATACAGTTGAAACATTTTCTGCATGTTCGAATTTCATCAACACTAATATGTTGAAATTTTTGTCACGTTTAGAGTAAAGGAAGGGTTAGAATAAAATATTTTATTAACAGACAAAAAAAGTTTTGGTAACTTTGTATACTTTTTTTTTTTTTTTTTACTTTCGTTAGTATCTCGAAAACCGTTGACAATCTTGTGAAGCGGAAGATTACCATTCGAAAGCTTACTAAATGCTCTACAAAAAAGGTTCTGAAGAAAGTTTTAATTAGGCGATGTCAATCGGAGAAATAAGTGCTTAAAACTTTAAAGTAATTGATTTCGCTTATTCGAACTGTTCTTTTTGTCTGTTTTTTATTCCTTGTTATTTTTTAATTGCTTATAGTTGGATAATGTATTTGACAATAAAACTGATTAAGTAGAATAACAAAAACAATTTATTGTTACAAATATAGATTTCCAAGATTCCAAGACCTTGTAACCAGCGGGACCTAGTGTTAGCCGACCCTTCCAGGCAAGATCATAAATCATGACCTTTCAAGACTTTACTACACAAAGGAATGGCGTTAGTGACCTTAAGGATTGACACACCATTATAATAATTAATTAAAAAAAAAAAGACTGGTGGAACCAAAATAATAACTGCTTCTATTTTAATCTTTCTAAATTAGACTAGGGATATGAACGGAACCGCGCTAAGATGATGCAGTTCCTGCGAGACGGACTTTTAATTGATAAGAGCGATTAATGAGTAAAAAATGCTAGGAGGGGAGTTTCAGAACCGATATTCGCCTTTGAAATCGGACATAGAATTTGTCATAGATGATGGTGCTATTCACTTTAATTTGAAACTATGAGAGAACTAAAGGTGAACCAGAGAAACAAGGCGAGCGACCTGTTACCTACATCTTTCTGGCTCTGAAGAAAAAAAAAAATGATTTTCTATCCATTCCCAAGGCAAGCTCTACATCCGGTCTCTAGTTGTCGTTAAAATTATACAAGCAATCAAAACTTCAGTTCTACTCTATATGTGAGCAACATATTTGAATACTCTGACCAACTTGTTTAAAAAACTATTCCCTAACACATCAGTCCTAGTATCCAAATTTAAAATTCCTAACTCGTTATTTGTTAAAAATATGTTAAAAATATCAATTCTTTAATGGTAGTGGACAGTATAGGTAATTTGTAAATTGTTAGGAATGGATGGAATAGAGTGCCGAACGGACACTATAGGCTAGGCTGTATTTTTTCAATCCATTCACCATACACGGCCTACATCCGCTTTCTAGTTCTCTTATAGTTTCTCGTTTCAAATTACTCAAATGTTCATAAATTTGTTTCTACTCAATATGTTGCTTTCACTTCAAAGGTGTACAATTTGACACGACAGAGCATATAAAGAATACATCTGTTGGACAAACAACAGACAGACAACAATTATTTTATGAGTAAAATTGTGTGTCTTCGAGGTATGAAACAGGAAAATATCATGAAACCAATTATATGCACTGACCAAAATTGTAAAAGCAACCAAAACAACCTTTTATTTTATATATATATATATATATATATATATATATATATATATATATGTATATATTTATACATGCATATATATATATATATATATATATATATATATATATATATATATATATATATATATATAAATCACGTGACTGTGAGTCTGTTTGTTCCTTATACGACTCCACACCGTTTGACCGATTTCGACCAAACTTGGCACACAGGTAGGTCTTGATCCCGGAAGTCTCCTATCCTAGGTCAAAAACGTCTACCAGCTGTCTGTCTGTATGTTTGTTCTTTATACAATTATGTTTAATTCACACAATACGGGGAGTGTCATAGACTAGGTTAAAATCGTCCAGGACTCAGAGTTCGGAGGTCACGGGTTGGAAACTGTGAAGCTAAACAGTTACAGATAGTTGCAGATAGGTGTAACAGATAGTAAATTATAAATTTATAAAATTGCGTTTATATTTATATAGTTCATCAAAGGTTATACTTTCTAGAAACATCATAGACATCAAGGCATAATTCATTAGATGTCTTTCTGAGTATATTAAGTGACTTTTATTAAGGGAAAGAAAAGTAATTACACATTTCTCTAATGCCATTTCTAAATGAACCATTGCCAATTCTCAGACTCTTTGTTAGTGAAGAGGGGAAGGAAAAGAAAAGATCTTGCCGAGGAGCTGGAATTCGCTGAAGAAGAATCTTATCTTCAGAAGATAAAGAAGCCTTATACGCCTCTCCTTTGGCATTACTTTACAAGAAATATGCCTTGAAGAATTAATCATTCTTTACTCTTAACTTTGAATCTTCCCTAAACTTAAGCATATCAAAAAGTATTTATTTATTTCTTGGTGTTCCGCTTTATGGCGATGTACACCTTACATTTTATACAGTTATTACAAACATTACATATATACATTACATTGTCTTATATACTTACATTACACATATATATACACACACATACACATACATACATACACACACATACATACATATATCTATATTACTAAATTACATTATATCAACGTATTGTCTATTTACATATTTACATTACATTATGCTTAATAAGTTTGCATTTATTATTTTTTTTTTATTTATTTATTTTTTTTTTTAAATAATACGTTTATTTAACATCTGTACATTTTAAAGTACATTGGTTAAGTTTGCTCACAAATATGATTAATGATATATACAAAAGTTGATTAATACAACTGACAACAAAGTAAAAAAAAAAAATAAATAAAAAAATAAAAATAAAATAAAAAAAAAATAAAATAAAAAAAAATAAATAAAATAAAATAAAAAAGAAATAACAAAATAATTTAAATGTAAATGTATGAATAAATGGTAACCATAATAAAATAAATGAAAATAACTAAATAATAAATAAGTAAAGACGAAGAAAAAATAATAATAATAATAATAATGATAATAACACTTATGGAAGAAGCCAATCAATATTGGTACTTCCTAGTTTTGGAATATATTTTTTTCTCCACTAGTCATTTAGCTGGTCACGAGGCCAATGTCTCTTGAGCCTTCTAGGCGGGTTTTGTGGGTGGGTTTGGGAGGAAAGTGTTTGTGCTCTGGGATTGGGATGGAAGGACAATTTGGAATGAAAGGTTAGGAATCGGGATTTTGCCAGTTCTTGAACGAAAGGGATGTTTAGGTCATTATGAAGAGTTTTATTGGAAACGTAAAAAGGAGCATTGACAATTTTGCGAAGGACTTTGGATTGGAATGCCTGTATTCTCTGTATGTTAGAAGTTTCAGTTGTTCCCCAGAGTTCAAGTCCGTAAGTCCAAATAGGTCGGATTATGGTTTTGTATACAATGAGTTTGTTGTGTATTGTCAGTTTTGATGAAGGTCCCAGTAGTCGTCGTAAGAGTCCGTATCTCCTGTTCAGGTCCTGTCTTTTTAGTCGGGTGTGAGGGTTCCAAGTGAGTCTACTGTCCAGTAATAATCCCAGGTAGCGCACCTCGTTGGATATGGGGAGTTCGTGGCTGAATATGACGACTGGTGGGCAGGCTCTCTTATTGAGGGTGAATGTAATGTGGCAGCATTTTTGAGGATTCACCTTAATTTTCCACTTGTTGCACCAGTGCTCGATAGACTCCAGGTGTGCTTGTAGGTGAAAGGAAGCAGCTATGGGATCAGGAGAAGAAGAAAAGATGGCCGTATCATCAGCATATGTGGTTAAGTGGGTGCTGGGATGGGTGGGGATGTCTGCGGTGTACAAAAGGTAAAGGAGGGGACCAAGAATACTTCCCTGTGGCACTCCGGAGGAAATGGGATGGGAACTAGACAGTGCGGAACCAGATCTTACTTGGAAGGGGCGGTTAGATAAATAGGACTGCAGGATTAGGAAATATGTGTGAGGAAGTATGCGCTTTACTTTGTATAACAACCCCGGGTGCCAAACACGATCGAACGCTTGGGCGACGTCGAGAAAGGCACTCGTGCAGTAGTTTCTACTTTCAAGCGCGTGGGATATGGTGTCAACAACGCTAAAGCATTGTTGGATGGTTGAATGCTGAGGACGAAAACCAAATTGGTGATCAGGTAAGGAATTGGGAGGGATCGTGGACAGAATTCTTTTTAGGAGAAGTTTTTCAAACACTTTGGACATGATTGGGAGCAAACTGATAGGACGATACGATGATGGAATCTTGGGAGATTTCTGGGGTTTCGGTATAAGGATTATTATTGAGTGCTTCCATGGATTTGGGAAGTGGGTGGTTCTTAGGATTGAATTGAATATGTAGGTGAGGAAAATAATTGCTTTGTGAGGTAGATTTTTTAGGATTAGGGCTGTTATAAGGTCGTAACCGGGAGATTTTCTTGGGATGTGTCTGATAATGTATTTAACTTCTGCAGGATGGAATGCTTTAGGTGGAAGGGAGAGTGGAAGAGGGCTATTCAGGTAATCGTGTATTTCTAGGTCTTGGGAGGAGCTGGTTTCTGGGTGAGGGGAAAAAGTGGATTCCAGGTGGGAAGCGAATAATTCGGCTTTGTCTTCATCACTTCTAGCCCAAGTTCCGTCACTGCGTTGAAGAGGTTGAGGAACGGAATGGAATTTTAGGATTTTACGGGTGGCTTGCCAGAGAGAGTTGTCTTCGGTGGCAAGTGATTGGAGGTAATCATTGAAGGATTCAGATCGGAATTGGGATAAGGCTTTTTTTAGGAGGCGAGTAAGTCGATTGAAGGAAGTGTGGTCAGATGGGTAACGAGTCCTCTGCCAACGAGCTCTTGCTTGGCGCTTAGCTGACAAGAGATTAAGGATGTGATCTGGGAGTTGAGGCTTAGGGTGAAAAGGAAGACGAGTTCTTGGCCTGCTTGAGCTCAGAGCACTGTCTTGTATGGCTTTTGTGAACATCAATACAGCCTCGTCCACGTCGGATGAGGTTTTCAGAGGAACGTTGAGGTCTATGAGTTGAGAGAGTTGTTGACGAAACAACTCCCAGTTCATAGGCCCTGGTGTGAGAGTGGGATTGCTGGAGCGTGGTAGAGGAGAGGTATTCAGGACGAGTAAGATGGCTGAGTGATCGGATGAGAGTTCAAGCAGTGACTGAGTTGAGTATGATATACCCCTTAGGCCAGAAGTGATGAAGAAATCGACAAGGTCGGGAGTGCGAGAGGGATCGGTTGGCCAGTATGAAGGGGAATCAGAGGAAATGGAGTCATAATTTTGGGATTGAAGGATGTCATACAGAATTCTGCCACGAGGATTGGTTAGACGGCTTCCCCATCTGGGATGTTTCGCATTGAAATCAGCCCCTATGAGAAAGCGAGGACCAAAGGATTGGAATAGAGTGAGAAACTCAGGAGGGTAGATGGTGAAATTTGGGGAAAAATACGCCGCAGAAACAATTATATTGTAGGAAGAAAGGGAAAGGGAGATTGAACTTACCTGCATGCTATCTGTCGAGAAAGTGGAATGTGAAAAGTGAGCCAACGAACTTTTCACCATAACAGCAGCTCCTTGCCGGGAATCGGAGGGATGATCTGCCCTGTAGCACACATAGCCTGGGATTGAAAAGTAGTTTGTGGTAAGTAGGTGTGTTTCTGTAATCAGTGCGATGTCGATGTTTTTTTCTGTAAGTAGGAGTTCAAGCTCGAGTCGTCGTGAGATAAGTCCGTTAGCATTCCATAGGATTATGGTGAGGGAATTGGGATTAAAGGAAGTCATTTAAGAAGTTTCGGAAGAATGTCGGATATTAGGGAGGTCATAAGGGACATAAGAGGAGTTAATAATGTTTCCAACTTATTTAGGAACGAGGAAAAGAGGTTGAAGGGATCTTGGGGTGTAGGAGTGGGAGGAACAGGAGGAGCATTAATAGGCTTAGGAGAGGAAACTGATGGGATATTCTTCTGGGAAGTTTGGAAAGGAGGTGTGAGGTTTTGTGCTGAGGTTGAGGTGGTTGGTGGTTTTTGTACTGGCATTGGATTGGGTTGAGGACTTACCAGCACATTCTTTTGCCTAGAGGAGAGAAGAGAGGCATACAAGACATTTGGCCTCCGAGGTGAAGTAGCTGACGTGGATGGCTGAGTGACATCCTTGCTGGTTGAAGCTTGTGGGAGCCGGGAAGCGCTGCTCTGTCGTTGAGTCCGGAGAGTCCTTAGAGCCTTGTAGACATCGCATCCTTTATAATTGGCTGGGTGATTCTCTCCACAGTTGGCACAGGTTGCTGGTGCGTCTTTAGATTTCGTGCAATCTTCAGACTTGTGCTGTTCGCCACATTTCACGCACTTAGGTGCGTGCTTGCAATAGCCTTTGGAGTGATTATATTCCTGACACTTGTGACATTGCATCAGTTCTCGTCGACGACGGGGCTCTTCTACAGATATCTTTGTGTAGAGAAGATATCGCTCCTTAAAAATTTCCCTGCTTTTTTCAGATTTTTCTAAATCCACGAAAAATAGTGGCAGTTGTGCTTTAGTTGTCGGGTGGCGAACATTTGTTATTCTTCTAACATTGTAGCCTAGATCCTTTAGGGCATCTGCTATATCTTCAGGAGGAGTGGAGTAATGAAGATTACGTATTACCACTCTGTAAGCTTTCTCCTCCGGTAATTGATAACAGTGGTAGTCGGCTTCCATTTCGTCCAATTTTTTAATAATTGCTCTGTAGGCATCGCTATTGATAGCACTGATCGCTATATCGTTAAATCTAGCTCTACAGGAGAATGATTTTTCTCCAGCAGCTTGGCTGAGGCGAGTATAGAGGTTTTTGTAATTCTTGATATTTCTCACATAGATGTTGGGCGGCTTCTGATTTTCATTTGTTTTTGCAGGGATAGTTTTATTAATTTGTAAAGGGTTTTGATCATCTGTAACTTTTGGTCCTCTTTGTTGCTTGGCTTTAGGCGAAAGGTTTGAGGTAGTTTTCTTCCGAAGACGTTTACGTCTTCCCAGGGTAAAATTTTCCCCATCGTGGGTTGATGTAGACTCCAGAAAAGTGAGTTGTTGCTCACTGTCCATGGTGGTAGACATTTTAGAAAAAAAAGACGAAAAAAAAAATTTATGTAAAAACTGTAGTTTCGAACCTCGGATTCCCAGCCGAGAGTCGGCTACGTAGTAATTGAGCCAAGGAGGCTGGCTTGCAGCTGACTGTCAAGAGAGACTCTTGCTGGGAAAAGTATCTCCCACTCTGCAGGGGCTCCTATGTACCAGGAGCGGGAAGCTACAGGCAAGCCCCCCACCACTAGGCCTACTAGCAGCGAGGGCTGGATAATCTGTAAATGTTTGTAACTTCACTTACAGATTGTAGGTAAACTACGATGTCACGGTGAGCGATGTTTCGCTGATGTGTGCACTAACACTTTATCCAACAGTGTGCCAATTTTCGTGAGAAAATTTGACCACTGTCCACCACTTTTCACTGATAAAACTGAGAGTTTTTATGAACGCTGTGTCTCACTCTGATGCTTTGACACGACTGCATTTATTATTTACACACATATATACATGCACATATAATATTAGATTGCATGATTTTAAATTTAGTTTATTCACATTATGTTTGTACGTCAGTCTTTTTGCATTTGCATCCTAGGCAAATTAGTATGGATCAGAAGGTAGATGAATTATCTGCCTTCGGTGGGATATTCATGTCTCTATAGGACATTATGGTATGGAAACATTAAGCTGCGTTCAAATGAGTTGGTATAATCCATTGTTGTTCAGGTAATGTAGTATTGAGTCTATGTGTTGGCTACCTTCACTTAACAACTCGCATAAGTTGTAGGGTAAGTTCAGGTTACGTCGTCTCATGCATTCTGTGAGTAAGTGTTTTATCATAAGAGTAGTGTTACATATTTTACATTGCGGCTGTTCTTGTCTCGTCATTAAGTAACTGTGAGTAAGTCGAGAATGACCAATCCTTAAGCGGGTCAAAACCACTTCTTCTCTTCGGTTTACACGGGAACTGGATGGCCATTCTTGTACTGTATGTTTGATAGCACGGAGTTTATTTTCTGTTAGTTGTGTCCACGAACTTTGACAGAATAATGTTATAATGTCTCTTGTTCTGCCGAGTATCAAAAAGTAAAGTGACCCTTATATTTGATTGTAATTATAAATTTCACAATAGCATAAAAAAGTATTTTCTTATTGTAGTATTTGATCAATTTCTCACACAGTGGTCTCAATAAATCCCACGAAAATGTATTCTCACTCAATCGGGGTTTTTGGGGGGGGGGATAGAAAAATATTTGATTTTTGGTTTTGGCAATATCTGGTGCAATTTGGGTCTCTCGGCTTAGAATGATATGAAGCCAACATTGTCGAAATTATATGAATTATTTTTTACTGCTGAAGCAGACATAAAGAAATTTCCTAATGAACCCTATTTAATAGGAATTTTATTAATATCTTGATCAACTAACACTTCCCATTGCTTCACAAACTATTTCGAGAAAATAAAAACTGCTGTCAGTAGAAAAAATATTATCATCTAATATTTCCTCAACTCAAAAAATTGATATATGATGAATAAGGAACGAAATTTACAATTTCGTGTGCAGATTTCAAGAACCCAAAAAAATTATCAAGTTGCTCTCACTATACTCGAAATCAGTTAAAAATATCGCTTTTAAAAGTGATTTCATTCCATTTATAACGTATAAACACTGTGAATTAAAGCGTATTGTCGTAAAACTATTAGCAGTACAATTGATTTCGCCAAAAAACACTGTGTTTCGGTGTGCGGCCTCTGCTGGTTCGGATAATTTTTATTTACAGCAGAAAATAAGCATATATATATATATATATATATATATATATATATATATATATATATATATATATATACGGTAGAACCTCTTATATCCGACTATGACGGGACCGGGCCATGGTCGGAACGGCGAAAAGACCGGATATCGGGAGAAACAAAAAAACACCTTTCAAAGTTATTAAAATAGCCATAATGTAGAGTGCAGACTGTAATACAACTTTATTGTAATTGTGAAACTCTTGATATATACATTTCAAACATTTATGCTTTTGAAAAGATGAACAAATTTTAAGCAAACTTTATTTAAAGAATTCAATTAGGGACGTTTGTTTTAATTTTGTTAATCTTGACATTGTGGAAGTGTCCCTCCACTTTTTTTGCCCACAATACATCCATTGGGGTTGGATTTGGATGTTGCTCCATGTATTTCAGTGCTACGTCGAAGGTGTCCTTAGCAGCAGAATGACTCACTATGTCCTCACTGGTGGTTTCGTCTCCATCCGAGTCGATTTCTTCTCAACTCTTGTTGAGTACGGTGAATTAAAGACGGTCGGATATCGGGACGAGTCGGTTATGGGAAGGGAGGATATGAGAGGTTCTACTGTATATATATATATATATATATATATATATACATATAGAAGAAGAAGAAAACTTTATTAATAAAAATAATAAAGTGGGCTGCCCAACTTTATGGGTTGCGGGCTGTTAATCCACCTATTCCGGTATTCCTTTCAAAATTGAGATGTTTCATTTCAGTCGGTTTATTTGGAGTCTGTTCATTATTTAGTGGTGAAAATATTCACAAATATCCTCATTAAGGAAACACTTTTTTTTTCTTTCACTTTTTATGTCTTTTATCAAGGAGCGTAAGAAAAAAAAAGTCAGTAGATTATTTTAAACTTGACAAAAAATAAAAAAATAATAATAAAGGAAAGAAATGATGTACATGAATGAATATTTAGTTGGCTTATAATGCCAAGTGAGTGAATAAGTATTGACTCGGCTAAAACAGACGGTGTGTGGATTCAAATCCGAAATATTTTGGAGCGAATCAAGTAGTTGATGTATGAAGTAGAACATTAATAAAAGTAGCACCCCGACTTTCTCTCTCTAAATAATATAGAACATATGACGATCAGCTAATCAAACCTGTCGTTCTGATAATGGGCCCGACACAAAATCAGCCTCAATATGAATGGGAAATGAATCACATGGTGTAAATCATGTGCCGTGAATTTAAAATTTAAAGATTTTTAATATGTTAAATATTAAAAAATGTATATATTCTTTTAGTTTATTCGCTTTGTTGTTGATAAACCATCCTCCAGCCGTCGGTTTTTAGCATAGTGTTTCGCTGGAATCACATCCTGCTTCATCAGACAGTTGTCCACTTCGTAATAACTTGATCTTACATTTTAAAGACTCCGTTGTTCAAAACAAGCGGTTAACCTCTTGATTGGAGTTTCTCCAATTAGGTGGATGAATTGAGAAGGTAGTCATTTATTTGAGAAAAAAAAATATCTGAGCACCGGATGACTTAAGGGACCTACTGTTCAAGTAGGAAATAGCGACGAGTCACTTGAAGTAGGAATTGTACTAAATAACATTTTAGCCGGAGAGAATGGTGTAAAGGAGGGATTGTGGAGGGGCTGGAGTGAGGCCCATTAGAGAAATGAAATACCGCCACCATTCATACAAACCTCATTCAACTGGCTCTTAAAATAAATAATGTGTCTTCCTCCAAACATAACAGAGCAAGATAATTTACTTTCCTACCCAAGGAGGTCAGCTTTATTCGCCGTCAAGCTAGGCCGTGCCAATGCAAGAGAACACAAAGAACAAAGGGGCTTTTCGACGATGAATCTTACTTAAACATCAGTGGATCCACGATAAGATCCCACTCGGAAGACCCTGTTTAAGACGGAATAAGTTGCATGTGGATCACAGAAATTTGAGAGTAGAAACCCTCACCTAGAACCTTTATCATTATCTACAACAACTGAAACATATCTTCTTTTGCTCCCTCCTTAGTGTCATTGGCATGAAGGATCAGTCTCAGCCGATTTCCTTATCATTTCTGTTAATTTATTGCTAGCCCAAACACGACTACTGTATGTAGTTCTAACACACCTGCTTTCTCCTGCCTCTAGCTCGCCCAAGCCACTGTATGTATTTTTAATAAATCTTGCTTGGTCACCCTCTAGCTTGCTGAAATAAAGTGTATATATATATATATATATATATATATATATATATATATATATATATATATATATATATATATATTTAGATGGAACGGCATTTTTCTCCAGCGGTGGTACTCCTCCTCACTTCTTCCCGGAATATTTCGATGAATTCATCTCCATCTTCTTCAGCCAGGTACTTGTTTCTTCCTCGGTGGCAGCCAAGGGAATGACATTTTTCTCGATCTGGGCGCCTTTTCTCCCCTCTAGCCACAGTATCGGCGGACGAATGGTGTTGAAGCTCCCTGGTGTAGTTGGGATTTTGTCCGTTGGCAGCGCTGATGGTATTGCGTCTTTTTTCTCTCCTGCTTCTATTTTCCTCGCCGTAAGGTTTTATATGCTTGATGTTATTTTTCGTCGCTGGGATAGTATTTCTAGATGGAACGGCATTTTACTCCAGCGGTGGTACTCCTCCTCACTTCTTCCCGGTATATTTCGATGGATTCATCTCCATCTTCTTCAGCCAGGTACTTGTTTCTTCCTCGGTGGTAGCCAAGGGAATGACATTTTTCTCGATCTGGGCGCCTTTTCTCCCCTCTAGCCACAGTATCGGCGGACGAATGGTGTTGAAGCTCCCTGGTGTAGTTGGGATTCTGTCCGTTGGCAGCGCTGATGGTATTGCGTCTTTTTTCTCTCCTGCTTCTATTTTCCTCGCCGTAAGGTTTTATATGCTTGATGTTATTTTTCGTCGCTGGGATAGTATTTTTAGATGGAACGGCATTTTTCTCCAGCGGTGGTACTCCTCCTCACTTCTTCCCGGAATATTTCGATGGATTCATCTCCATCTTCTTCAGCCAGGTACTTGTTTCTTCCTCGGTGGTAGCCAAGGGAATGACATTTTTCTCGATCTGGGCGCCTTTTCTCCCCTCTAGCCACAGTATCGGCGGACGAATGGTGTTGAAGCTCCCTGGTGTAGTTGGGATTCTGTCCGTTGGTAGCGCTGATGGTATTGCGTCTTTTTTCTCTCCTGCTTCTATTCGAAATATTCCGGGAAGAAGTGAGGAGGAGTACCACCGCTGGAGAAAAATGCCGTTCCATCTAAAAATACTATCCCAGCGACGAAAAATAACATCAAGCATATAAAACCTTATGGTGAGGAAAATAGAAGCAGGAGAGAAAAAAGACGCAATACCATTAGCGCTGCCAACGGACAGAATCCCAACTACACCAGGGAGCTTCAACAGCATTCGTCCGCCGATACTGTGGCTAGAGGGGAGAAAAGGCGCCCAGATCGATATGTTCAGCAGCTCAACACTGAACATATCGTGTCAGTGAAGCGTATGAGCAAGACCCAGACCGACGGAACTAGGGTCCCCATCCCACCCATCATACTCACCTTCGACCATAAGTTTAACCCCTCACAACTAAAATCGATCAAATCGATCGATCAAATAATAGTTTTTATCAAACCCTATAGGGGAGAAAACAGCATCTCCCAGTGTTTCCGGTGCTAGCGCTTCGGCCACACCAGAAACAACTGTAACTTGCGCGAACGTTGTGTCCGTTGCGGCAAATCACACGCGTCGAAAGACTGCGATCGAGCAAATAACACACTGAAATGCCCTAACTGTCAGGAGGAGCACCCCGCCTCATACAGGCAATGCCCAGCCCGGCTCGACCTTCTTGAGAAGAGCCGAAAAGCCCGACAAACAACAGTAGGCCCCCCGGCTAACAACACACCAACACGAACATACAGAACAGTTGACCCTGCCTTCAGCTACTCTAATGCCTTCACTGGCCTCACCACACAACTTCCCCCTCCACCACCACCACCAACACAACCACTTCCCCAACGCACACAAAACACCAGACCAGCTCTGCTGCCCACCCCACCTACACCACCTACCTACCAATTACCAACACCTATCGCACCACAATAACATACCAGTGATAGTACACCCGCATGGGTCGAACGACTGACTAACACCATGACCGACATGATGTCCATGATACGTACATTAGTTGAACTTATGACAAAACTGATAACAAAATGACCAGACACACTATACTCAATTTAAACACGAACGGACTAACTCCAAAACTACAAGACGTGGACTTACTTCTACGACAAATACAGCCCACTGTATTCATACTAACCGACACACGACTGACCAGAGGTAGTTACGCACACTACCAGGGGTACACACTTCTCCGGCACGACATGGACAATACACTAGCCGGTGGAGTCGCCATCGGCCTTCGACACGGTACACGCTACCAACGGATAGACCCAATCATAGACCCAGACGAATACAATTTTGTTCTGACAATTATAGTTAAACTGAACAAGACGTACAAACTGACCGCATACTATCGGAGACCGAGAGGACGACTTTCACGACTGGGACTTCTCCTTTCAGAAACTTCGACAGACAGACGACACATACTCATAGGTGACCTGAACGCTAGACACACTGCCTGGCATAATACGAAAAACAACCCCGCAGGGACTAAGCTGACTAAATACCCCCTGACAGTCATACACCCAGGCACACACACATTCAGACATTTCGCAGATCCCAGCATGACTTCAACGATTGACTTGTTAGTTACGCGACAACCACACGTAATAACCGCGTGCACTGCAATCGATTTTATCACATCAGACCACAGGCCGGTCTTATACGAATTACACGGGCACATCCCCACACCCACAGCCACAAACTACCACTACAGTAAGGCAGACTGGCACGAATACAAACACCTCATACACGAACACACCCCCCCCCCATCACACCCATACACGACACACAAATTCTCGATGAGGCCATCAAACAGTTCACAGACACAATCACCTTCGCGGCCGACTCGAGCATTCCTAAGTTCGCGCCAGCACCTCCAAATCTTAGGAAACCACCACAACACATTCTCACACTCATTAAACAAAGAAACAATATCAAAAACATCTGGTACAGAACACGAGATAGGCATTATAAAACTGCACTAAACTCACTCACTACACAAATACGCACACTCATGTCACAATGGAAGACGTCCATGTGGCATGAGAAACTCAGGCAGACACATGGTGACTTTAGGCAATTCTGGAGGCTCATACGAACACGCACACAAAAGACTAACACAGTAGAAATACACAGACAAGATACGCTACTAGACGAAAAAGACCAGGCGGACATACTCGCTACTTACTACACACAAGACGCTCAAACTCGCAACAAAGACCGTACACCTGAATACAGACTTACACTACAAGACAATTACATGTACGTCTCACCAAAACAGCTGACAGCCATACACAGACAGACACGAGGGAATAAATCCCCAGGACATGACAGACTTCAGTATATATTACTTAAACAGTTACCGAGAAAAGGACTACACTATCTCGTACACATCTATAACACATGCCTCCACCTCAGACACTTCCCCGAACACTGGAGACACGCCATAATCACACTACTACTCAAACCCAACAAAAAGGGCGATACACCTGAACAATACAGACCCATAAGCCGACTGCCTCATTTATCAAAAGTATATGAAAAGATTATACTGAGATATCTTAAAGACTTTTGCGCAGAGGAGGATATTATCCCTGCTGAGCAGTTCGGCTTCCGCCCTGCACACAGTTCAGAACACCAGCTAGTAAGGCTCCAATCACACATCACAAACAACATGCTCATGAACCGGACTACAGGACTCATATCGATTGGCTGTACGAAAGCTTTTGACTCAGTTTCACATAATATACTTATGCGGCAACTCAGAACGTACGGATGTCCAGAACAACTCTATAACACAATACACTCTTTCCTATACGGACGTACTATGACGGTTAGGGTAGGGGCAAGCCTCTCCAGCACACACCCAATCCCCTGCGGTGTACCACAGGGGTCAGTACTCGCACCCACACTCTTTTCCATCTACACATCAGAAATCGTCGGTGAACAGTACCCAAACACAAAAATAGCCGCATATGCCGACGATATCGCGATATACAGCACATTCAAAGGCATTAAAACAAGCGCAAACCTCGCGCAGACGTAGTGGACGAACTGCGACGAATACACACCACAGTTAACCCGACCAAGACAGACGCACTACTCTTCGCCTTTCATGACAATTCAACACGAGCACGCCCCAAGTATTTCACGGCTAGAAACAAAAGAAACAAGTTAAAAAGACATATAAATTACTTGGGGATACACTTAGGAACACACCTCAGTTTTCACACACAATTTACCAAGAAGCTAAAGCTTTTCAGGACGAAAGCCCGCTCTCTTGGTCACTTACTCAACTCATCAAACCTCTCACTCAGACTGACGCTACTCATATACAAAGGAGTCTTACGACCGGCACTTCTATACGGCACACCACTCTTTCGGTTTCTGAACCCCACCATACTCAGAACACTACAATCTTTTCAGAACCGAATACTCAAAACAATCACACGGAGCACCTCACACAATAAACTCAAAGCCCCAGACTTACACACACTCTTAGAACTCCCCACAGTTTCAGAATTCATAAAACGACGTCACATCAAATTCTTTGACGGACTTAAGTACCATGACAATCCACTTTTTAACGACATCACACCACCTGGACGGCCAGGACGCTGGCAAGGACCAACTGAGTTCACACGACGAATAGTAGACGTACTAGAACATAACACATTTTAGAACACGATAAGAACAACCCAACAAACACAAGTTACACTGACACATAACACTTAAGACAGTCTAACTGACCTTCTTCCCCTTTCTTCTTTCTCCTACTCTCCGACTATCTTTCGTTTTACCTCCTCCTCTATCGCTGTGCCCCACACAGCACATTACACATACCTCCCTTTTGGGAACCCTACACCTTTTTCTCCTTTACTTACCGCCTTCAATTGCATTTATGCAGAACAAGGACACCTCCTCCATCATTCTCCCTCTACCTGTGGCCCTTACGCACGCCTGTTGCGTTCGAGGTCCTTAGTTTTCCTTTGCGTTTCTGCACGTTTTTCTTTCACTTTCGTTTTCATCATGCCCTTCCTTGCATGCTTTTTATTTATCTTTTCTCTTAAGTGGGGTTTAGGAAAAAAAAAAAAGTCCGACTCGCAGGAACTGCAGCATCTTAGCGCGGTTCCGTTCATGTCCCTAGTGCCATTTGATAAGCTTAGAAAAGAAATAAACTTATTTTTTTTATATATCTCGTGAAAATTGTCAAAATCCTCTCGAACATCTCGAATAAAAGTGATATTAAGGCGTCAGGGACACCGACAGTAGCTAACTGACACAACAACACAGAAGCGGAAATTACAGAATCTGGCTCTCATTCTAAAGCAAAGCTCTATAAATCAATACAAAATATGCCTAATAAAGCCTTTCTAGAGGATACAGAAGCATGGGCGTATATGAGGGGGGGGGCTGAGGGGGCTGCAGCCCCTCCCGAAATTTTGAATTGATGATAAAAACTTCTCGTAAAACCCTTAAAAATAAATTAAATAAGATCACTTAGTTCATAAAACATATTTTATTTTACGTTCAATAGCGTTTTAGTTGCCTAAAACTATTCCAAGCTCTAAATATTTAGTATTCCATACCCTGGAAATGGTCTCAGCCCCCCCCCCCCCCCCCGAAATTGTTTTTATATACGCCCATGTACAGAAGGATCAAGAAGAAGTACACAAGATTGAGTAGAATACCCTGCCTAATATAGCCTATATAGAATAATATGCCGAATAAAACCTATCTAGTAAATACACAAGGACAAATAAAAGTCTTGACGAATAACAATTAAAAAAAAAAACTTTATTTAACAAAATAAAACAAAGTTTAGTTGCCCAACTACAATAGAATAATATACCTAATTAAGTCTATGGAGTAGACACAAATGGACCAAAAACAAGTCTTGTGGAATATTGATTTTTTTCTAATTAAATACTTTTTATCAATATTTAGCATATAACCTTTGTTGAAAATTATTGATTGCTAATTGATGAATCGGTTTACAACTAAGTAGTCTTTATGAATATTTAGTATATAACCTATTTTTGGATCTGTGTTTTTGGGGTGCTCTCCGCCCAGGCTTTGTATTTGTGTCGGCAGATACCTGGGGTATATTTACAGCTCTTGAGGATTAACTCTTAGCAGGTAAATTTCCTGCGGCCCCCTTGTGTTCTACGGGCATTGAACCGCCATATACGCTCATAGTATCTAACCGTTGTGAAGTTTATTTTTTGGATTTAGGACTTAATATACATATGTAGACTAAATCATAGCAAGAAGTAATCCTCCGTCGTCGGTTCTTAACTATGTAGACTCGCTAATGTTATCCAATCTTAGATACATCGTATTTAAAATCCACAGCAAAAACACGACATTTCATCAGAATCCCCTGCTGAATAAAACTTATATAGAATAATATGCAAAATAAAGCCTATCTAGTGGATAAAAATAGAGGAAAAAAGCCGTTCGTCGTGGTAGAAAATCTTAAAAGTATTTCGCTCAGAAATCTCCGAAATATTGTCACTAATTTTACGTATCCTGTTTTATAGCCAAATAGATTTATATTCTATAATCAATAAGAAAAACCTACTAACAATAAAAAACTATGGGTAACAGATGAAAATAGGGAATACCAAGAATAATTCTAAAGAACGAAATCAACACCAGTACTGTAATCTAGATATTCATACGGCATCTTCGAATTCTAACAAACAAAATATTGATTCTAATTATACGTATCCTGTTTTATTGACAAATACATTTGACTACTATAAGCAATTAAAAACACTAGGGAATATGCCAAAGAACTCGGAGTAGGAGCCTCGACAGTTCAAAGACATTTGAAGAAAATCGACAAATCCAAAGCTGACATTACTTCAAAGTTTAAGCACTTAATTCTCCGATTGACATAGCGTAATCAAAAATTGTTTCAGAATCTTTTTTGTAGAACATCTAGTAAGCTTTCGCATGGTAACCCTCCGTTTACCAATATTCCTAACCGTCTTCGAGATATTAGGGAATGTATACGAAGTTCCCAAAACATTTCATGTCTGTTAATAAAATATTTTATTCTAATCCTTCCTTAGCTCCAAACGTAACCAAAATTTTAACATATTAGTGTTGATGAGATTCAAACATGCAGAACATTTTTCAACTGAATCCCATAATTTTAAGTATCAAAATCAAAGACAAAAAGAACAGTTCGAATAAAGTAAATCAATTACTTTAAAGTTTTAAGCACTTATTTCTCCGATTGACATCGCCTAATCAAAACTTTTATTAGAACCTTTTTTGTAGAGCATTTAGTAAGCTTTCTAATGGTATCCTTCCGTATCCCAAAATTCTCAACCTTTTTCGAGATATTAAGGAAAGTATACAAAGTTACCAAAACTTTTTTATGTCTGTTAATAAAATATTTTATTCTAATCCTTCCTTAGCTCCAAACGTAACCAAAATTTTAACATATTAGTGTTGATGAGATTCAAACATGCAGAAAATTTTTCAACTGAATCCCATAATTTTAAGTATCAAAATCAAAGACAAAAAGAACAGTTCGAATAAAGTAAATCAATTACTTTAAAGTTTTAAGCACTTATTTCTCCGATTGACATCGCCTAATCAAAACTTTTATCAGAACCTTTTTTGTAGAACATTTAGTAAGCTTTCTAATGGTATCCTTCCGTATCCCAAAATTCTCAACCTTTTTCGAGATATTAAGGAAAGTATACAAAGTTACCAAAACTTTTTTATGTCTGTTAATAAAATATTTTATTCTAACCCTTCCTTAGCTCCAAACGTAACCAAAATTTTAACATATTAGTGTTGATGAAATTCAAACATGCAGAAAATTTTTCAACTGAATCCCATAATTTTAAGTATCAAAATCAAAGACAAAAAGAACAGTTCGAATAAAGTAAATCAATTACTTTAAAGTTTTAAGCACTTATTTCTCCGATTGACATCGCCTAATCAAAACTTTCATTAGAACCTTTTTTGTAGAGCATTTAGTAAGCTTTCTAATGGTATCCTTCCGTATCCCAAAATTCTCAACCTTTTTCGAGATATTAAGGAAAGTATACAAAGTTACCAAAACTTTTTTATGTCTGTTAATAAAATATTTTATTCTAACCCTTCCTTAGCTCCAAACGTAACCAAAATTTTAACATATTAGTGTTGATGAAATTCAAACATGCAGAAAATTTTTCAACTGAATCCCATAATTTTAAGTATCAAAATCAAAGACAAAAAGAACAGTTCGAATAAAGTAAATCAATTACTTTAAAGTTTTAAGCACTTATTTCTCCGATTGAAATCGCCTAATCAAAACTTTCATTAGAACCTTTTTTGTAGAGCATTTAGTAAGCTTTCTAATGGTATCCTTCCGTATCCCAAAATTCTCAACCTTTTTCGAGATATTAAGGAAAGTATACAAAGTTACCAAAACTTTTTTATGTCTGTTAATAAAATATTTTATTCTAACCCTTCCTTAACTCCAAACGCAACCAAAATTTCAACATATTAGTTTTAATGAAAGTAGAACATGCAGTAAATGTTTCAACTGAATCCCATGACTCTAAGAACCCAAACCAAAAACGGCATTCAAAAATTATTTTTTCAGTTTTCTCGAAAACGGTTAAAGCTATCGCATTGAAAATGGTTCCATTCGTTTTCCTAACCCAAGAAGCCTATAAAACGAGTACTTACAAGCTTATGAACTCAAAAACCTAAGCGTTACGATTTTATTTGCGCGAATTTCGCCCCAAACGCCATCTTCCAGTGGGCGGATTCTGCTGGTTAACGAACTTGACCTTTCAAATTGTACGACGGATTTTTGTACCAAATTTCATCAAAATCGGACCATCAGGGAAGCCAGAAATGAGCGAACAGACAAATATATATATATATATATATATATATATATATATATATATATATATATAAATAAATACATACATATATATATATACAAATTTTAACCACCGTTATTTTCGGTCTCTAGGGGTTCTGAAACGCGAAATTTTCTAGTCGGCACTTCCGGATTGTTTCATTGTATCAACCCTATAAGCGGGGTTCCTCCCTATGGGGGAGGGAGGAACCGCGCTAAAAAAAAAAGTCATTCCCTTGGCTACCACCGAGGAAGAAACAAGTACCTGGCTGAAGAAGATGGAGATGAATCCATCGAAATATTCCGGGAAGAAGTGAGGAGAAGTACCACCGCTGGAGAAAAATGCCGTTCCATCTAAAAATACTATCCCAGCGACGAAAAATAACATCAAGCATATAAAACCTTACGGCGAGGAAAATAGAAGCAGGAGAGAAAAAAGACGCAATACCATCAGCGCTGCCAACGGACAGTATTCCAACTAAACCAGGAAGCTTCACCACCATTCGTCCGCCGATTAAATATTCTGTCTAGGAGTGCTCAAATATTGTGTAAGGAATGTGCTCAGGGACATGCTCCTACGCGCAAAATCTGCCGAACTTTGTTCAAACATCAAGGCATATAATTAAATTATTTACAGACTGTGGTCTCTGATCTGCCATCAGCCAGTGGAATGGCATTGCTGTAGATAAAAACACGAGAAATTATACATGTCAACATTTTTTTTTATTTTTTTTTATTTATTTATTTATTTATTTTTTGGATTCCCTATAATTAGACACAACCCGATATTTTACAAAATAATTAACGCAAATTTTAGGTGCCAGGGAGACAGAATAGATGATGATTTGTCGAATATTCTGTCAATAATCAAACCTCAATAGCTACTTCCTTCGGAATGTGCTCAGGAACATGCTTATACGCGCACAATCTAAGGAAGCTCATTGTATGCAACAAGAGAAATTATAGATTCAAACATATGTTTTAATACTCACTCTAATTCGACACAACCTAGGATTTTTACAAAATAATTAACGAAAATTCTTGAAAACATTAAGATTCGATGACTGAGATGAATGAGATATACTAGTAGAGATAGTTCTCTTTTAAATTTAATTGAAAATACAACAGCTTAAAAAGGGTCTCTCCGTGGTCCAGTGGCTAACGCCTAGGATTCTAATCAGGGTACAGTCCCGCCTGAAGCAGATTGATTTTTTTTTTTTATTTCAGGGCCTGTTTGAAAAATGCTCTCCTCTTCTACGGACGTTTAGGAAGGGTTGCAACCTATTGATAGCCCGCCACTAATGGCCTACATATAGATCAACCATTAAAAAAAAGAATAAAAGAAAATTATTATTCTCCAGGAAAATATGTATTATGAAAACTGGAATATTGGGATGAGCTGACATTTATGTACTCTTAGCTTCTTGGTAGAGTAAATACTTGAAAGTATAAGATACTTGTTATAATTGCAAATACATGATGCCGTTTCTTCTTTTACTCAAAATGAAAACCATATAATCCCACCTTTTATATGTAAGGTAACCCTTCGCTTTTTTACAGTACAAGACATTTGGCACCAGTCACAATAGATTTGTATGGGTCACAGTAATTGTATTCATTTTTATGCCTACACAATTACTGTGACCCATACAAATCTATTGTGACTGGTGCCAAATGTCTTGTATTGTATAAAAGCGAAGGGTTACCTTACATATAAAAGGTTATAATTGTATTCATTTTTATGCCGAGTCCTAACATCAGTGTTTCTGTGTTAAACGCCGCCGGGTAGATGTTTATTATCCAGAGCCTATATTACTTGTTGTTCGGTGCCTTTGTGTGAAACGCCGACAGGTAGACTTTACTACGTAGAGGATCAACTTCGAGCAGGTACTACGCTTCTATCTGTGACCTAAAATCACTCAACAAAGAAGAAGAAATGGCTTTGAACGGAACGAACCTTAACAATGTAAGTAAGAACTTTACGAATCTACCGTTCATCAGATTTCTTACTATAAAAATCACGTCATCTCCAAATGTGTCATTTAACACCATTAGTCCATTTATTGTAGACAAATGGCTATCTAGATTCGGAAAAAACATACAAGTAACAAAAAACAGAAAGTTAGGAACGTTACTCATAAACTGTCCTAATACTAAGATAGCTAACACAATATGCCAAGCAAAAACGTTCAACGAACACAACATAACTGTTCATCCCCATAAATCACTGAATTTTATAAAGGGTGTATTCTCTTGTGAGGAAATTGACTACCTAGAAGATAGGGAAATAGAGTATGAATTGAGGAATGAAATCATAACTCACATTAGACGATTCAAAAGTAAGAAAGCACCACATAGAACTATTTTCGTTGCCACCTTTAATAGAGAACGTTTGCCAGAAAAAATCAAAATCGGCTACCTTATAGTGCCCATCAGAGCATACATACAGAACCCCCTTCGATGCTACAACTGCTGGAACCTTCACCACACAGCCAAGAACTGTTCGAAGGAGACGATATGTGTACATTGCTCTGAGATTAAGCACGACGGTCCTTGCAATAAACTGCAATGTAGCCTGTGCAAACAGGAACACTCTAGTAAGGACAATCGGTGCCCAGTCTACAAGAAAGAAGTAGAAATATACAAACTAATGTCTCTCGAGAGACTTTCTTACAGAGAAGCAAAGCAACGATCAACCAAGCCAACAACTACTGGTTACGCAGCTAAAACAGCAGTCAGTAACAATACAGCTAATTTAACCGATTCAAATATAATGGACATGATATCCGTGAAAATGGGGGAATTTTTAAAACCTCTCCAACTTCAAATGTTAACCATAGTGAAGAAGATGGAAGAGACTTGCCTAAAGAAGTGCCCAACTACATCCGTGAAAGAAGTTTCTCTGAAACCAACTCATCCATGGACATCCGCAGCTGAAACTCAAACCGAAGAAGCAGACCAGTCTGATGGAAGTATAGCAGATCTAGAAGCAACTAAGCAACAAACTTCTTCCACTGATCATGAAGACAAGAATTCTCCAACAAAATCAGCAGGTAACCATGTTGATGTAATATCTTCCTTTAATTCACCTATTTTACATTACAATACTCCTATTACACGATTAAAATCTGCACAGGGTAAAATTCAGACCAAAACTGAGACTTTAAATACTAGGACAGCTAAAAAAAGAGATAAACGGCAGGATATAAATAATCAATGAATCTATCACATGATTTGTTTTAATTCATATTACTTGCACATAATCCGTGATAAAACCAAAATGACACAAATCCCATATGGTCCTAAATATCTGGAAATGGTGAAGCATATACTTCAACCAAAAACATTTATTAAATTTATTAGAAAATCTAAGATTCATCCGGTACATTTAAATTATACCCCAAAACTAACACTAACCGCACGATTCTCTCCCCATATTTACATCATAACAGCACATCATATAATTTTACTATACCACATTTGTACCTCAATAACTCACATACCTAATTTTACTCAGTTCTTAACAAATAAATGGCTATTCAGGCGTTTTTTAAGAAAAAATAATTCAAAAACTATAAATCAACATACGAAAGAACTAAATATTCTAAATAAACGTATTTTTCTTATACATAAATCCGTACAAGATCTAGCAAAACTATTGGAACTGCCATCCTCTGTGCTCAGCTATTTTCAGCACTTAGAAATCATCTTCATATGTCCTTTTCCTTCACATAAAACATTCTGTTTGATTTACTTGAATAGACTTGCATTGCCTCTTTCTCTATTATGCTATGATTCTTCAATGGAACTTAAATGGCTTGCAAAGACATCTAGATGATCTCAAATATCTGATAAGTAGAAACAGGCCAGCCATCTTAGCCTTACAAGAGACACACACAACACCAGACAGACATATTACACTAAAAGGGTTCTCAACATACAGGCTAGATTACACACTTGGTGGAAAAGCTTCAGGAGGTGTATGCACATTTGTGAGGAACACTATACACAGTGAGCGCCTTACTATCCGTACTACACTACAGGCTGTAGCAGTAGCTGTGTACATCCCTTTTCGCATAACAATATGTAATATATACCTACCACCAAGCGGACGTATTGACCCTACCGACTTACACGACCTAATTTCTCAACTCCCTCGACCAGTCATGCTACTAGGTGACGTTAACGCTCTTAGTACGTCCTGGAATTCGACAATAACTAATACTAGAGGTCGAGTAATAGAACAGGTACTGGATAATAACGATCTAATCCCTCTTAACGATGACTCTCACACCCACCTATGCGCACGAACAGGAACATACTCTAATAACGACATAACTACTTGTACACCCGACGTACACACAAAATTCGACTGGACAGTAAACTATGACCCGATGAACAGCGACCATTTTCCCATCCTCATTAACACAGATCACACGTCGGAAATTTACCTTTCGACTCCAAGATATAACACTAAAAAAGCTGATTGGACCACATTTCAACAATATTTTACAGAGCCTGAAAACTCGAACACCATAAATACTATAAACGATTTTAACAACAAAATAATATCTGCTGCAGACCTAACAATCCCTAAAACAAACCCTATTAAAACACTCAAGCCAGTCCCTTGGTGGAATGAGAAATGTAGGCAAGCCGTAAAAGAAAAACGTAAGACACTAAACGCATTTAGACGCAGCCCTACAAGCGACAATTTAATTAAGTATAAAAAAGCCAAAGCGGTTGCCCGATACGTAATTGTGGAGAGTAAAAAACAAAGCTGGATCGAATTTGTATCATCCATCAACAGAAACACTCCTTCAAAAGTAATATGGGACAGAATGAGAGACGTTCATGTCCCTAGTGCCATTTGATAAGCTTAGAAAAGAAATAAACTTATTTTTTTTTTATATATCTCGTGAAAATTGTCAAAATCCTCTCGAATATCTCGAATAAAAGTGATATTAAGGCGTCAGGGACACCGACAGTAACTAACTTTTACACAGATGCGGAAATTACACAATCCGGCTCTCATTCTAAAGCAAAGCTCTATAAATCAATACAAAATATGCCTAATAAAGCCTTTCTAGAGGGTACAGAAGCATGGGCATATATGAGGGGGGGGGCTGAGGGGGCTGCAGCTCCGTCCCGAAATTTTGAATTAATGATGAAAACTTCTCGTAAAACCCTTAAAAATAAATTAAATAAGATCACTTAGTTCATAAAACATATTTTATTTTACGTGTAACAGCGTTTTAGTTGCCTAAAACTATTCCAAGCTCTAAATATTTAGTATTCCATACCCTGGAAATGGTCTCAGCCCCCCCCCCGAAATTGTTTTTATATACGTCCATGTACAGAACCTTTTTTGTAGAGCATTTAGTAAGCTTCCGAATGGTAATCTTCCGCTTCACAAGATTGTCAACGGTTTTCGAGATACTAACGAAAGTATACAAAGTTACCAAAACTTTTTTTGTCTGTTAATAAAATATTTTATTCTAACTCTTCCTTTACCCTAAACGTAACAAAAATTTCAACATATTAGTGTTGATGAAATACGAACACGCAGAAAATGTTTCAACTGTATCCCATAATTCTAAGTACCAAAATCAAAGACAAACAACCCTCCCTAGGAAGGACGCTAGGCAGTTGAAAAGCTAAATCTTGGAAATCCATATCTCTAACATTAAATTGATTTCTTATTTTTCTTAACCTGTTTTATTTTCAAATACATTATCCAACTCTAAGCAATTAAAAAATAACAAGGAATAAAAATATAAAATTTTAGGCACTTTCAACACTTGTTCACACTGAGTAAAACAATATAAACAGATCTAAGGTGTTACACGGTAGCTGGTGAAAGAATGAATGAGGTCTCGTATTGCAATTCTCTGTATGCAGGGTCTACTTCCAGGTAGTCATATACTTTTACTGCCCTTTACCGTTACTCAGAAAGCTCTTTGTGTTTACAAACAAAGGACTCGGTATAGACCACCCGTATTAACCCAAAAGTGATTATGTCAAGCTTGATAAACTTCCTGAATTAAATTAAGGAATTTAAGAGTGCTTAAAATAGGTTCTTGATCTAGTCAAAAAATTCAAGGAGAATTACACCACGAATAGAAAATTTCGGCCAAACAGAAGGAAAATAACAATAACAAGGATAGTTAAACTTCGTTTTCAAAGATTGTTAGTTGTAACACAAAAACGGTCACTCATGATTTTAATAAATTAACTGTGAAGGGTGATTACACAAATATTCCTGTTGAGGCTTTAAAGCTTCAACTCAAAAAACATATTAACCCACAGGTAATATCTAGATATTCGTACGGCATCTTCGAATTCTAACAAACAAAATATTGCTTCTAATTATACGTATCCTGTTTACTGACAAATACATTTGACTACTATAAGAAATTACAAAAATGACGAGCAGTGAAAAAAAAACTGCGGGAAACACACAAATAGATCCGTTTAAATAAACGAAACTAACTAACTAAGTTTTAAGCACTTATTTCTCCTGATGTGACGACCCCATCAAACATTTCTTCAAAACATTTTTCCACGATTTCCTAACCCTTTTTGAGATATTAATGAAAATATACGAAGAGGGCCTAATAGATATTCATACGGGATCTGAGAATCCCAAGATTCCGCAAAAATAAAATATTCTAATTATACGTATCCTGTTTTTTTTTTTTTTTTTTTTTTTTTTTTTACGGCGCATCTACTTCTAGGTCATTAGTGCCCGTATCCTGTGTTATTGGCATATACATTTGACTACTATAAGCAATAGCAAACAATAGGGAATATGCCAAAGAACTCGGATTAGGAGCCTCGACAGTTTCAAGACATTTGAAGGAAATCGGCAAATCCAAAACTGACATTTCATACGGTACAGCCTGATATATTTCTAACAATGAATTGTTTTTCTTATTTTAATTAATCTGTTTTATTGTCAAAAACATTATCCAACTATAAGAAATGAAAAAATAGGAATAAAAACAGACCAAAAGAACCGTATGAAATAAACGAAATCAATTACTTCAAAGTTTAAGCACTTATTTCATCCGATTGACATCGCTTATTCAAAACTTTCCTCAAAACCTTTTTTGTAGACCATTTAGTAAGCTTTCGAATGGTAACCTTTCGCTTCCCAAGATTTTCAAGATATTAATGGAAGTATACGAAGTTCCCAAAATTTTCATTATTTCTAGCAACAGAAAATTGGTCTCATTTTTCCTATCCTGTTTTACATACAAATACATTTTCCCAACATAAGAAATTAAAAAAATAAAAAGCAATAAAAAACCAAGGGAAAGAGACCAAAATTACAAAAAGAACGACAAAAACCCGTTCATAAGAAAAAAACAGACGTATTTGAAGATTTAAGCACTTATTTCTCCGATTGACATAACCTAATCAAAAATAGTTTTAGAATCTTTTTTGTAGAAAATTTAGTAAGCTTTCAAATAGTTTCTATCTACTTACCACGATTTCCCAACCGTGTTCGAGATATTAATGAAAGTATACAAAGTTCCCAAAACTTTTCATGTCTGTTAATAAAATATTTTATTCTAACCTTTCCTTAACTCCAAACGTAACCAAACTTTCAACATATTAGTTTTAATGAACGAAGAACATGCAGATAATGTTTCAACTGAATCCCGTGATTCTAAGTACCCAAACCAAAAACGGTATTCAAAAACTATTTTTCCAATTTTCTCGAAAACGGTTAAAGCTATCGCCTTGAAAATGGTTTCATTCGTTTTCCTAGCCCAAGAAGCATATAAAAAGAGTCCTTACAAGCTTATGAACTCAAAAACGTAAGCGTTACGATTTTTTTTGCACGAATTTCGCCCCAAACGCCATCTTCCAGTGGGCGGATTTTGCTGGTTAACGAACTTAACCTTTCAAATTGGACGCCAGATTTTGTACCAAATTTCATCAAAATCGGACCATCAGGGAAGCCAGAAATGAGCGAACAGACAAATATATATATATATATATATATATATATATATATATATATATATATATATATATATAAATAAATATATACATATATATATATATACGTATATAAATAAATATATACATATATATATATATACAAATTTGAACCACCATTATTTTCGGTCTCTAGGGGTTCTGAAACGCGAAATTTTCTTGTCGGCACTTCCGGATTGTTTCATTGTATCAACCTTATAAGCGGGGTTCCTCCCTATGGGGGAGGGAGGAACCGCGCTAATATACAAAAAAAAGATCATGTCATTATACAAATACAAAAAAAAAAAAAAAAAAAGCAAAAAACAAATATAACCTTAACATAAATAAAAGTATTAAAAAATAATTATCAATCAATAATAAATAACATTCTTCCAATTTAAAACTGACAGACTTTTTTACTAAATTTTTATAATTCTTATTTTATAATTATCATCTTTCTTTTTTTAATAAAATAATTTATTTAGTTTTATTATTATAAGAGGAAGAAGAAGAAGAAAAATTTGTATTTACGAATGTATCATAATAAATGGTGGAAGTTACCATGCCTTTATACATAAATATAAATTATACATTATTAGTATCTACGCTGACAACTGATGATGACCTGAAGTCATATGAATTACAACCAAAAAAAAAGAAAAAAAAAGAAAAATATATATATATATATATATATATATATCCTTAACATTAGTAAAAGTTATAAAAAAATAATTATCAATTAATAATGAATAGCATTCTTCTAATCCCAAAATAACAGACTTATAAGCTAAATTTTTTTTTTTAAATTATTATTTTTATTTACTAAGACATAGTCTATATACATAGAGACATATAAAATAAATTTGTCCTTCTCCTCGATTATATATTAATATAGTTATATATTTAGTTTTATTATTAATTGATGAATAGCACCTAATTCCCGGAGTATGCTGGAATATTTATTTGTTAAGTTTTATTCATTTATAAAGTACCCTTAATTTCTGAATTAGCTAGCACCATCAATATCTCATTCATTTATAATGAAAGCTCTTATTTTTAATGAGTTTGTGATATAATAATAAATATTGTTAAGTTTTTCTATTGTGTCTATTGCTAGTATTGTCTTGATTTTCTCCTCGTCCTGCATCGAGAGGTCTAAGTACTTGTTGATAAAAGTGTTTCTAGGATCATTGTACATAGGGCACTTGAGAAGGAAGTGTTTTAAATCTTCTTTTTCCAACTTATTACATATTGTACATAGTTCCTCCCCGTTAATAGAGTAGACGCTTCGCTCCCAATAAAATTTCAGATTTTCGGGTCTACACAATCTTGCTTGTGAAATTATTCTTATTTTTTTAATATTTGTGTTTAGTTTTAAATAATTTTCCGCCTCAATTTTTGGCTTAATGCTGCGGTATATTGGTGAGTAGGAAGAAGAGGAGGCTCTAGAGATGTCGGCTTGAATGAGGAAGTTTTCATATTCCTCAAGAACAAATTTAGACACTTTCACTAGTGACATGAGGTCGTTCTCGTCCCACAGATGAATCAGGCCTATTTCATCAAGTATTTGCTTCAACTGTGATACCCAGTTGTAAGTCGGTCGGATTGTCGGGGCTTTATCAAGTGCTAATAATCTGTTGAAACATTTCTTTGGCAATCTGGTTGCAGGCATACACAGAATCTTGGACATCCAGGTTAGGGCTTTTTTCAGCACTTGATGTTTTAGCGCTGTCCTTCCGCACTCCAGCCGTACCATATAACCCGGGGTCCTAGAAGGGAGGTGTAGGAGTTTCTTGAGAAATTGCACCTGAAATGATTCGACAATATCCAAACACCTTAGACCCCAAACTTCACTTCCGTAGAGCACGACCGAAAGACACAGCGCTTCAAAAAGCTTAATTCTCGCATCCCAAGACTCACACTTTAGCTTTGCAAAGAGCGAGATAGTAGAAGCCATTGCCGAATTACCTTTCTTACACATGTCTCTTGCTGTCTGTGTAAATATCCCGGAGCTGTAGAGAGGAATTCCCAGATAAGTGTAGTTTTTGGAGATGGACATGTCTTCATCATCAATTGATACTTTGAGCTCTGCTACTCTTCCTCCCTTCCTGAAAACCACTATATTTGATTTGTTAATATTTACTGTCATACGGTTGATTCTGCAGTATTCCTCCAGTAGCCTAGCCTTTCTCTTTGCACCTATGGGCGAGTATGACAGAAGTATTAAATCATCGGCATAAAGAAGAAGCAGCAAGTCAGTTTGTCCATCGATGTCAATGCCCGATTCACCCTTACTTCTAAGAAAGCCTTCCAAGTCATCAATGAAAATAGAGAATAGTGTTGGGGATAAGCCATCTCCCTGCAGAACACCTCGAGATGCAGGCACAGGTTCTGTCTTGTTAGCTCCAATTTTCAAAGAGATTTGCGCTTTGGAATAGAAATCTGCTATTACGGAAATTAATTTTCTACTGATGCCATACTCTCTAAGCTTGTAAAATAAAAGATTATGATCGACCGTATCAAATGCTTTTGTAAAGTCTATGAAGTTTGCGAAAACCTTTCTCCTTGGCAGTCTAATATTGATATGTATTGCTGAGATAAGCGTGAAGATCCCGTCAACACATCCTCTCATTTTTCTAAATCCGTTTTGCGACTCTTGTAATGGGCAACCATATTCAAGCCAATCTGTAAGTCTATTGTTTAAGAGGTTGCTGAACAACTTAGCTATTGTGTTGATCAATGCGATCCCCCTGTAGTTATTCGGATTGTCTGTGGGCCCCTTTTTATGTATCATATTCATCATTATCTCGCCCCATTTGTCTGGCATTTTTCCGGTCAAAAAAATAGTATTAAACACATGTAGCAAATAATACTTATAGCTTATAGGAAGGTTTTTGAAAAATTCGTTTGATATTTCATCTGTGCCGGGAGATTTGTTATTTTTTAGATTTGATATAGCGAAAGTTAACTCATTATAAGTAATCTCTGAATCAAGGAATGGATGTGTGACGTCGCTGAATTGATATACATCGGGTGAGAGGGGATTCGGAGGGTAAAGAGATAGAAGATGTTCTGTCCAGGTTTTGATACTGATGGGGTTTGGCTGATATTTTTTGGTTTTGAACTGGGAGATGGTAGACCAGAACTGCTGGCTATTTTTAATATTGGAAAGTGCCTCGATTATGTTCCCTTGATACCCTTTTTTAGCTTCTGAAACGGTGTTTCTATATGTCTTCTTAGCGTCAAGGAGTGCTCTGAGGTGTTGAGAAGTATTATCTTCCCGTAGCATTTTTATGCACAATTTGTATTCTTTTTTTGCCGCCAAGCAATCCTCTGTAAACCATGGCTGATTAGATTTTTTATTCTTAATTTGGACTGTTGAGGTAGACATGGATGATTGGGAAGCAGCTAGCTTTATAGCAGCTATCATTTGTGAGTTAGCTTCATCCATATTTGAATAGTGTGCTGATAGAGGTTGGAGATTCGTTAGGAATTCTACTAGCTTAGTATTGTCCCACTTAGGCTTAGATTGGGCTCTAGGTATGGCACGACTTGATTTATTTGCTGGATTAGTTCCTCTTTGAAATATTCTAAGGAGACAAGGGAAGTGATCTGAAAATGAGCAGAAATCCAATACTGTGAAATCTTTTGTAGGAACACTTTGTAATCCTTTGATATTAGCCCAGACCAGATCTAGTGTAGAGCATGTTGAATGGTGTGTGTGAGTGTAGTTGCCTGGTCTATCACTTCTAGACCTCCCGTTCAATACGAAATATCCTTCATTTTCCATGAAGTCTGTAAGGTATCTACCCCTTGAACTGATATTCTCATCTCTACATTGTCTCGTAATATGAAGTTTCGTTCCTTCGAAGGGTTCGATGAAACCATCATTTAGGTTACCAATTGAGGCGTTAAAGTCACCACCCAGATAAATATCTAAATGTGAGTATTTTTCGATTATTTTGGATAAATATTCTAACAATTCAGCAACGTAGTCCAAATGCAGATTAGGTCTTATATAGAAACATCCAACAATAATTGATCGCCACCTATTGGTAACCTTACAAATCAGCCAAAACCTCGAATCATCTATTAGTTCATGATTATATGACGAATCTATGAACATTAACAGACCTCCACTTGCCCTTCCTCGAGTCTTATCTTTAATAGCCTCGCTTGATACTATCTTATACCCTGGCAAAATATTAACATCTTTTGGAGGCTCCACGAGCCACGTTTCTACTGTGCATATAATTTTTGATTGCCTTATTTCATTTAATGATGTTTGGTCAAGATTTAGAACATTTCTAAAGCCCTGACAATTCCAAAATATAATGCCAGAGCTTGTGACCCTAAACAAATATGCGACCATCTTGCTGAATACTATACTAACATCTCAATACCGCCTGACATACAGTTACCTGAACACAACTATCATGACATGACACTCTTATCCAGTCCTCCCGTTACTACCCCTTTAGACGAACCCTTTTCATTTGACGAACTAACTTATGCTCTAACGAACTCTAAGATAACATCCCCAGGACCTGATAAAATCACGAATGACATGATCAAAAATTTACCTCAGAATACAAAATTCAAACTACTACAAATTTTCAATAATATCTATAACACAGGAAATTACCCTGACTGTTGGAGACATAGCACAATTATACCTATACTAAAACCAAACAAAACAAAACCTGACCCTTCCAGTTACAGACCGATTTCCCTGACAAGCTGCGTCTGCAAACTATTTGAAAAATTGCTCAACAAAAGGCTACTATGGTATATTGAGTCACAAGGTCTCCTCTCTAAATTCCAATGTGGATTCAGGACAAATCATTCGACAACCGACCACATCGTTAGACTAGAAAACTATTCTTAACGCATTTACAAATAAAAAATCCCTCCTAGCAGTCTCATTTGACATAAACAAAGCCTTTGACACAATCCGGCAAGATGTTATCCTCAAACAACTCTCTGAATGGGGAATACGAGGAAAACCTTTGGCATTTATTGCTGGGTTTCTCTCTAGAAGATCTTTCACAGTAAGGAATGGCAACTGTTTCTCTGATATATATCAACTAGAGACGGGAGTACCTCAAGGGGGCGTACTAAGTACAACCCTATTTATCATTGGAATGAATACAATTGTCGAATACATACCCCCTGACATTGAATATAGCCTGTATGTTGACGATCTTTTAATATTTTACACTTCAAAATCCACTGAACAAGCCCAAGACCGAATACAGAACGCAATCAATACACTTACACTCTGGAACGACAAAACAGGTATGAAGTTCTCGACAACCAAAACAAAATCTATATTATTTACAAAGAAAAGACGGAACATAGACTACCAACTTACTATGTACGATACAGACATTACAAAAACAACAACAATAAAATTTTTAGGAATTCATTTTGACAAACACCTCACATGGGTTCCCCACTTAAAAGAACTTCTCGTTAAATGTAAAAAATCTCTGCATATTTTGAGAGTTCTAGCTAACACTAAATGGGGTGCAGACAGAAAAGTACTGCTAAACTTCTATCGATGTTACACCAGGTCCCTTCTGGATTATGGATGCGTAGCATACTCATCTGCCAAGCCCACTACACTGAAAATGCTTAACACAATATCAAACACAGGACTACGTCTAGCACTGGGTGCCTTCAGATCAAGCCCAATATGCAGCCTGGACGTAGAGGCAGTAGAACCTCCACTAGAGATCCGAAGAAAATACTTAATTGCAAAGTATTACTACAAAATTTAGTCTCTCCCTCAGCCATCCTGCACAAGGGATATCATAGAAAACCCTAATATTAATCAATACCAAATAAATAACAAGCATGCCGGACCTCTTGCTATAAGAAGCTTAGAAATAGAGGAGATTACAAATCTACAAACAGAACCAATACAGAAACAGACCATTTCAGTCACTCCTCCATGGCTCATTAAATTCACAATAGACACATCCCTCTCCAAGTACAAAAAGTCAAACATATTATCCAAACATTTATACAAAACTAACTTCTTGGACTTCTTAAATCGACAAACTAACTACATCCTTGAATACACCGATGGTTCAAATACAAAACACGGCATTGGATCGGCAGCTATTGTAAATGGCACTATTTACAAGCAAAAACTCCCGGCGCTGTACAATATACTAGAAGCTGAACTCCATGCAATATTTCTTGCCCTCACTAACACTCCTCCATCACAACACACAAACATTATCATCTGTACAGATTCTCTCAGTTCACTACACATATTACAGAGCTTATACAGTCAACATCCCAAAGCAATCCAAATCAAACAACACATCTACAATTTACAACTTTCAGGCATACATACAACAATATATTGGCTGCCAGGACATGAAGACCTAGGGCTTAGTACGACTGCAGACGAACAAGCAAAATTGGCTACTCAAGACTTAACAATTCAACCACTAGACATTTTTTACCAGGACCTTACGAGACAGGCTAAACACCAAATCACAAACAAATGGCAAAATGACTGGACAAACCTATCTACCAACAACAAACTGCGACAAATAAAACGGAACATCGCGGAATGGCCTTCCAGTCACAGACAAAACAGAAGAGAAGAAGTAGTACTAACTAGACTCAGAATTGGACATACACGAATAACACACGAGTACTTAATGACTAAAAAAGAAAAGCCTACATGTAAAATCTGTAACACCGAACTAACCGTAAAACACATACTAACAGAATGCCGACAACGCCAAAATCTAGACTTACCGTATGACATGACCGAATTACTTACTGACAGCAGTCCACACCTACCAGCAATCCTTACACACCTCAAAACTATTAATATGTATGGAAAAATTTAACACTTTCACCCCCCCCCCCCTTTTTTTTTTTTTTTTTTTTTTTTTTTTTTTTTTTTTTTTTTTTTTTTTACCCCATCTCAATACTATATTCAAACAATTGCAATAAAAAACAAAGTCCGTCACGCAGGAGCTGCATAACTAAGCACTTTCCTCAGAATTTGGGTAGTGTAGATTGCTTTCCAGAACAATTTGCTTAAAATATCCTACATAAATAAAATAAAAACATCAATAGTTCTCTTTTAATTTTGTAATGTGTAACTGATAAATTATTAATTTGCTTCCAGAGTTATGTTTACACATGGTACCTATTACACTACGTAATAAATACAAAATCCTCATATTATCGTATTTTGATCTAACGCAGGAACCGGATTCAGTCCCTCTAGCGCTCCTTGCGGCGCCTTTGTGAACCTATGTCTGGCTGGCTTTTCTATTGAAATATATTACAAAGTAAACCCCCCTTTCTGATTGACCGATTCAGCTCATTTTTACAACACTTCTTTCTCATGAGTTACCCACGACGTATACCGCGTTTCGTTACAATACAGCAGAAATTACGACCAGTATGAGTATATTAGTAATTTGGGTCCGGAGTAAACCCCCCCTCCTAATGAACCGATTTAGTTTATTTTTACAACACATATTTACCTGTAGATTACCACTACGAATACCGAGTTTCGTCGAAATATACCAAAAATCACGGTTGGTAGTGGCGAATTGGTATTGTGGGTCTGGAGTAAACCCCCCCCCTCCTAATGAACCGATTTAGTTTATTTTTACAACACATATTTACCTGTAGATTACCACTATGAATACCGCGTATCGTCGAAATATACCTAAAATCACGGCTGGTAGTGGCGAATTGGTATTGTCGGACCGGAGTAAACCCCCCCTCCTTATGAACGGATTTAGTTTATTTTTATATCTCACTTTTCTCTCTATATTACCAGTACGAATACCAAGTTTCGTTGAAATATAACAAATATTACGGCTGAAATGGTCAAATTAGTGTTTTGGGTTCGGGGTAAACCCCCCCTTCCGGTGGACCGATTTTGGTGGTTAACGAACTCGTTCAATCGTTTGCTAATTGAATGCTATATACCAAGTTTCGTGACGAAAAAACAAAAACTCTGGCCGCTATCGTGTTAACAGACACATATATATATATGCATATATATATATATATATATATATATATATATATATATAGATATATATAAATTTTAACGGGGGTCATTTTCGGTGTCTACTAGGTAGGATCGATAAAGATTTGAAGAAATTTTTCAAAAATTCCGTCATGAGTCCAACCTCAATAGCTACTTTCCTTCGGAGGAAAGTGCTAATAAGGAAGATATTACGCCACTTGGTAAACTGTAAAGAACGATAACATGTAATTAATGAATTAGTAACTATGTCTAATTGTGTAATCCGATTGATCAACCAGATGTATATAAATAATACCATTTGTTTATATATATATATATTGGGGGCGAGGTTAGCTCAGTGGTAGAGCACTGGACTAATAAGCTGGAGGCCTGAGTTCAAATCCCGAGCAAGCACTAAAGATTTTTTCTTCTAGTGTCTTCGTTCACTGGTTGAATTCGGCCTCCCTGACCGTTCCTAGGCCAACCCAGCCTTTAATTAATTTAATAATGGGTACCTTGGTTGGTGCTAATGACTCTAGCAGTCGAAGCAGCCAAGGGGAAAATCCTTAGGGGGGAAAATCCTTAGATGCGCATGGATGCTCATAAATAAATAAATAAATAAATAATAATTTTTATGCCAATTGTCTCGGATTTACAACATTTATTTTATTTCAAATTTTATATTTGAGATGTGTAATTACTTAGAAGAAAGATCTCTCTCTTCTTTTTCTTCTTCTTTAGTGAAGAATGATTTCTGTAGGGAGGGTGAATGTCTAATCAGTAATAAATCTCAATGCTTAGAAAAAAAAGAGGATATTCGAGTATAAAAGAAGACGAATAAGAATTAAAAGATAACCAGGCAAAAAAAATGATAAAAAGCCAAAATTAAAAACCATACTCTCAAAAGGGATGGGAGACATGGTCTTTTTATGCGAGGGTAGGTTTAATTTAAACTTTGAAAGGCCTATATTAAGAGGGCTGATTGAGAAGCTCCCATTAGTAAGGGACGGGAAAGAAGGGTGTGTTGTTGTACCCAAAAAGCTATCAAATGGGGGGCTATGCCTTTTCATTTTTTTTTTTCGTTTTTAACGGCGCATCAACTATTTGGCTATTAGCGCCACCTATTCATTATACTCATAATCATTAGACATAAAATATTACAAAGGGAACTCGGTGATTTTGAAATCTAGCGAGTAGGAGATGAATACAGACTGAAGTCATAGGGTACATACTAAAGTCAGTTGACTGTTGAAATCTAGCGAGTAGGAGATGAATACAGACTGAAGTCATAGGGTACATACTAAAGTCAGTTGACTGTTGAAATCTAGCGAGTAGGAGATGAATACAGACTGAAGTCATAGGGTACATACTAAAGTCAGTTGACTGTTGAAATTGCCGAGGTGGAAAGGATTTCGTTCGTAATTCTACATTTTAGCGCGGTTCCTCCCTCCCCCATAGGGAGGAACCCCGCTTATAAGGTTGATACAATGAAACAATCCGGAAGTGCCGACAAGAAAATTTCGCGTTTCAGAACCCCTAGAGACCGAAAATAACGGTGGTTCAAATTTGTATATATATATATATATATATGTATATATTTATATATATATATATATATATATATATATATATATATTTGTCTGTTCGCTCATTTCTGGCTTCCCTGATGGTCCGATTTTGATGAAATTTGGTACAAAAATCCGTCGTCCAATTTGAAAGGTCAAGTTCGTTAACCAGCAAAATCCGCCCACTGGAAGATGGCGTTTGGGGCGAATTTTGCGCAGAAAAAATCGTAACGCTTACGCTTTTGAGTTCATAAGCTTGTAAGTACTCTTTCTATAGGCTTCTTGGGCTAGGAAAACGAATGAAAGCATTTTCAAGGCGATAGCTTTAACCGTTTTCGAGAAAATTGGAAAAATAGTTTTTGAATACCGTTTTTGGTTTGGGTACTTAGAATCACGGGATTCAGTTGAAACATTATCTGCATGTTCTACTTTCATTAAAACTAACATGTTGAAAGTTATGTTACGTTTGGAGTTAAGGAAGGGTTAGAATAAAATATTTTATGAACAGACATGAAAAGTTTTGGGAACTTCGTATATTTTCCTTAATATCTCGAAAAAGGTTGAGAATCTTGGTAAACGAACGAATACCATTAGAAAGCTTACTAAATGCTCTACAAAAAAGGTTCTGATGAAAATTTTGATTAGGCGATGTCAATCGGAGAAATAAGTGCTTAAAACATTAAAGTAATTGATTTTGCTTATTCGAACTGTTCTTTTTGTCTGTTTTTATTCCTTGTTATTTTTTAATTGCTTATAGTTGGATAATGTATTTTACAATAAAACAGATTAGGCACAATAAGAAAAACAATTCATTGTTCGAAATATAGCTTGCCAAGAGAAAAAGATTCGATGACGTCTTTTGAATATTTTCAATTGCCTTTATGCTGTTGGTTTTTTTTTATATGAGAATGAGCTCTAAGAATATTTCAGACAGCCCAATATCAGTTCTGAAGGTAACTGATTTATTCTAATTAAAAATCTCCTAAAGTAAACCGCATTATATTTCATGGACCATTGGGCATTTAAGGGAAGGGGTAAGTAAATTGTCCAAATAGCCATGCGTCCATTTTCTTAAAACATCTGACTTAGTAAGGGAAGCGAAAAGACATCAGTCATCCATGGGGCATTTCCCAGGCCTGTCACTCACCCCCCCCCCCCCCCCCCCAAGAATATGTATACATTTTTCTGTATAGAAATGTATTCTAATTTCCTTGTCTGCTTTCTGAAAATCCATTACTTCCTTTCCATTAGTCAAGCCATTGGAATATCAGTTACCCTTTATTTACACCGACTGCTACTACTTATGTGTGTATGTATGTGTATATATATATATATATATATATATATATATATATATATATATATATATATATAAGGAGTATCACAAGTTAATACCTATTCTTCTGGGGGTGAAACCAGACAAAAAATGTAGTTGAACGCCCCCAACCAGACATTTCGGTCTATCTCCGTTCCAGACATATGCCTTTCTAAAGGTTCTTTAGAAAAAAATCGTGCTTTTTGTAGGACCACTCCAATTTTCTCTGCTTGTACACATTTTTTTTAAACAATTCATTTTTCCTACATTTGTGAAATGAGCGTTAAATTTTCTTTAAGGGTAATTAAAAATAAGTGAGGCGACTGGCCTCTTTGCAGAACAAACTGACGACACCTGGTCACACTGCTGATATAGCCTTGCGACTGGCCTCTTTGCAGAACAAACTGACGACACCTGGTCACACTGCTGATATAGTATTTTCAATCTCATCATGGTAAGCTCTCATTTCAACAAATCCTTGTGATCAGGTGGTTTATGTCCAAAATGGGTTCTTTGTACTTTACGACTTAAGATAACCCCACGCCAAAAATTCAAGCGAAGTCAGATCAGCGTTTTTGGTCAATAAATTGGTCCAAATCTCCCATCATCACTCCCAATACCGATATTTTATTTATAGACATGACAAGTATCTTGGTATATTTTCTAAAATATCTCAAAAACGGGTGTGAAATCGTGGTAAGTGGAAGACGACCATTCACATTTTCGATGGGGCGATGCTAGTCGGAGAAATACGTGGTTAAAACTTTGAATTAGTAAGTTTTGTTATTTTCAACGGGGTTTTGTCCCTGTTTACCTAACGTTTTCATTATTTTTTTAAATACATTAAACAGTAAGAAAAGAAAATGAGAAACTTTGTTCTAGTGTGTCCAAGGGCGAACATTGAGAAAGAGGATGGAGTAATTTTTGTTTAGGATACAATCAGTTTCCTGTTGTGCCGCTTAAAATCTTATATTACTTCTCTTTGACATTTCATTATATATTTTTGACGAAAGATCTAAACGCATCAATAAATGCTTCTATTTACCGCGCCCCTTGCTTCTATTAACCTCGTGTTAGAAGACCTACAGGATAGCATTCATACATAATTTTTTGGCTAAGCCAATTTAACGTGTTAAAACATCAATGCTGCATAGCAAACAAAAAGAAGGAATGTTATTGTTTATCAAAATGTATGTATGTATGAATGGGGTTTAAGGACGAAGAACGTCAAAGGTTACCATCGTCCTGTAAAGTGTTTTTCAATGAAAATTATTTTGTACTATAAAGGTATTACAGGAGTCAATTTCACTACATATATTGTCGAGAATGCTCTTAAGTTGTAATGTTATATAATGATCAAAAAGGGTTTTTAAAAATGGTTCTGAAACTGCTATGGCTAATATAATTGTTTTACATGGATACTGCTAAAATAATAATTATGGTGATATGAGCTTGGTCCGTTACGGCATATTATTTAAAACTATACGCAATCAATGCATTTCCGTTCAAGGTATAGAGTATATACAGAAATTATTTATTTTTATTAATATATTTATTTTATTTTTTATTATTTTTTTTATTTATTTTTTATTTATTTATTTTTTGTTTTTGTTTTGTGTTTTTTATTATTTTTTTTTATTTTATTTTTTTTTTTTTTATTTTTATTTTTTTTATTTATTTATTTATTTTTTTTTTGCTATATTTCTGTATATAATTTTGATTTTTTAAGAAAATTTAATACTTTGTCCACCATGGAGGGGTTGTCTGCAAGTGCTTCAGATATATCTTTGGAATATTGTTCTTCTCTAGGGCTTCTTCGTATAACCTGCAAGACTCGAAGATATGCCGCACAGAAATCGGTTCATTACATGACACACACATAGGCTTTTCCTTCCCCTCCATAAGGAAACCATGAGTAAGTCTGGTATGACCTAGGCGAAGGCGAGCTAAAACTACCTCGCCTCTTCTACTGCTGCATTGGGATGATCGCCATGGCCCTAGACTTCTTTTGACCATTTTCAATTTATTTTCGGAAGCCTCCGTCCACATGGAGTGCCACCCCATCTTTATTCTCTCTACAGAAGGCGCACATAATTCCTTGGGTGTTAGGGTTGTGGGTGTGATTTCCGTTAGATCGTGGGTTGCTTTTGCCGCCATATCGGCAATTTCAATCCCCAATATTCCCTTGTGGCTAGGAACCCAAAAGAAATTAACTGTTTTTCCTGTAACGTTCAGCATTCGGATATATGTTTGGATTTTTAGGCTTACTGGATTTTTTTGGTACATCTGTAGTATGGAGCGGAGCACACTTTCTGAGTCGGAGCACACAATTATGTTTTTCTTCACCTGGGACATGGAGAATTGTAAGGCTGCTGTTATGGCATGTGCTTCTGCAGTAAATATTGTAGTGCGTGGGTCGAGTTTGAACTTGCGGGTTGTCAGAATATCGGTGAAAGGACAGGCGGTTGATCCATTAATTCTAGAGCCATCTGTGTATAAAACAAGCTTGTCCTGAATCTTGTCCAGCATTTCGAGGAGTGTTGCGTTCACCTGAGTGGTGTTAAAGTAGGCTTCCTTTTTAAAACTAAATATGCAGTTAGGTTTTTCAAGAGTCCAGGGAGGGGTGTCCAGCGGTGGTAAGGGGGTTTTTTTTTTTTAATTTTATTACGTCTATAATAAAACCACATTGAAGAGATTTCAATTGAACAGTGTTCTAAAAGTGTTTTATATCTCTACTTACTGTAGAATTTAATATACATAGTAGGAATGTTCTTTCTTATCCATTTTACCTCTTTCTTATGAATCTCCTAAGAAAAATTTTATGGCGGCGCTTTAGATTTTCAATTATAGTTTATATGAAGGTTGTTATGAGTGCGGTATTCAAGAGGGGTGGAGACTTATGAACCCTAAACCTGGAATGGCATTCGTTACTGTAAATGCAACTGGTACTTATGAAACTATTTTATACTACCCTAAACCTGGAATAGCATTCGTTACTGTAAATGTAACTGGTACTTTGCAGAATGTAATAGTTTCATAGTAGAAAACTGCGAAACATCCTTAAAACTTTTTTAAGTTTATTTTTCAAGTGAGGGAATTTTACAAGCATGAATAAGTTGTATGATATTTTAAGCACTTTGTTTATTTCATTGGGAATTTTCATCCATTTAGGGACGTAATCCGTTTTTCTCGAAAAAAAAATACCGTTGAAAAGTCAGAAGTATCCACAGATGGTTGACTGAAATATACAGGATCCCTTTCTAGGTAGAAATTAGAATTCAAAAAGAGCTTTATTTCCATGAATCTCTGTAACAAAAAAATGTTTTCCCAACAACATTTATAATTAACCAAACTATGAAAAAATGTATTGTTCATTGCGTTATTATTATGGGTCAATATAAGAACACACGCGAAGATCATTAAATTTTACAGATGATTTGGAAAACCTAATAACATAAAAACTCCCCCCTCATGACAATTTATTAATTATATGACAAAATGTTTACAATGGTGCATTTATTTACATAAAATTGTGGACTTCTAGAAAATTAGTCCTATTGTGCAAACCCCCACAAATCCCACTATAGTGCAGGCTCCTTCGCAAAACCTATGCCCTGTATTTTTTCTTGTTGTCCGCACCATTAAAGCGCGAAAAGTTCCCTGGGTTCTGTCTAACCTATGCCTTTGTCATGATCGTTACATCCTCTCAGACTTGAGTGGATGGATTTCCTAAAAATGCCAACGTGTTACAGATCTGGCTCTGGGATCCTACTGCTTCTAATTGTCCACCCTGATTATATGAGCTTCGTTGCCAACATTTTCCGAATATAACATTCTTGTTGACATTATATAACAACAATATTATAAAGTTATTCAGCAAGTTTGATTACGAGAATAAAAAAAAAAAAAAAAAAAAAAAAAAAAAAAAAAAAAAAAAAATTGTTCCATTTCTTATACAAATATCCGTGTTGCGAACGAATGAAACAAATTGTGAATGCATACACTCGAGAATCACAATGTAAATAGAATACTTTTTTTTTTATTTTTTGTTACAACTGGTCCATTAGCACCGACATCCATGGCGCGGCAAAAACATTCTCAACGAGAAAATTGTTCCATTTCTTATACAAATATCCGTGTTGCGAACGAATGAAACAAATTGTGAATGCATACACTCGAGAATCACAATGTAAATAGAATACTTTTTTTTTTATTTTTTGTTACAACTGGTCCATTAGCACCGATATCCATGGCGCGGCAAAAACCTTCTCAACGAGAAAATTGTTCCATTTCTTATACAAATATCCGTGTTGCGAACGAATGAAACAAATTGTGAATGCATACACTCGAGAATCACAATGTAAATAGAATACTTTTTTTTTTATTTTTTGTTACAACTGGTCCATTAGCACCGATATCCATGGCGCGGCAAAAACCTTCTCAACGAGAAAATTGTTCCATTTCTTATACAAATATCCGTGTTGCGAACGAATGAAACAAATTGTGAATGCATACACTCGAGAATCACAATGTAAATAGAATACTTTTTTTTATTTTTTGTTACAACTGGTCCATTAGCACCGACATCCATGGCGCGGCAAAAAACCTTCTCAACGAGAAAAAGTCCTGCCACCAAAGGGACTCGAACCCCCGTTCCCCGCATAAGAATCTAAGGCGTCTAAGCCACTATACCACGTGGAGAGCCGTAGACTTTTACTATGGCGATTTCTGTTCCATATTTGGTAGGATCACTGAAATACATTTCTTATCCACACGACTGCAACATCAGTAAAACTTCTCAGCCTGCACGGTTAGTATGTAAACAAGAAAGACGGCTCTGCCATACTTTTAAATAAAATATACAATATTACAACGTACAATTGACGCTCAGTTTGATTTCATTTACGGAAAAACAATAGCCCATGGGTGATTTTCTATTGAAGAAACATTTGTAATAATTTCTCGAATTAATTAAGTAGGTTGAGCGAGTAGTATTCCGAGTTAAATTGACATCTCTTTCAGCTACATTCTGAACGTTAAGAATAATAATTGAACTCTTTAACAAGTGCTATAAATTAAGATTTTGACACCGTACTTTTAAGATAACTACTACGAGCGAACGGCATTCTCAATAAACGTGCTATCCTTTAGGCCAAAACTAGTTTATTTTTTAAAAATGAAAATTTAAACGTTTGACCAAAAATTGGCATGAAAAATACTTATATAAAATGAAAGAACTTTGTAAGTGCGGAGTGTAATATTCTGAGAAGTATGACGATCAAATGTTTTTCTCGTGTAATTTTAACACTGCAACCCACCGGAGCTCGCAATAACTACGTCCAGAACTTACAATTTTCATGCTACTTGGTCGAAAATCCCTTTCTGGAGCTTCTTCTTTACAATGTGGTCTTTATCCATCCACTAATACATGTATTACCCTTGGTCCTATCCACATATTCCATATTCTTATGACAGGTCTGGACTCGAAAATCCGTGCTTCAGAATGCTTTGTACATCCTTACAGACAGAATGTCTTTATGTGGGATGAAAGGAGAGTTGGGTACGCCAACACACCTCTATACACTCACAATTACATTACTCGCATAACTTACAGAATACATACAGATCAATCAACTTCTCATACCTTCAACAACTCCTAACAGACGGCAGACCAAGTATAAAACAAATTCAACGCCGTTTTTAAAACATAAAAATATTACTTTGGGCGAATCGCCTTTATTGCGGATGCTCATAAATAAATAAATAAATAAAACATTACAATAAATCATAAAATTAAACAAATACAATGCAAGAACAAAATATTATATGTATTTTTCAATATTCTTCTTGTGTATTTCAATCTTGAAACTATAAGCACCCTCAAACTAATTTTGATTTCGCCTCTACATTTTTATTTACATGCTTCTTCTGACACGCTAAAAACGTGTAAAGATTATTAGTATAATTTTTATTTTTGCCTCATGTTTTCAAGGAATACTGCTTTCCCCGTTTTCCGATTCTTATTTTGTGTCATCATTATGTTCAGTACCAATTTTTTAAATAAAATTTGTTCACTGTTATGCTTATTTTACTATTTCATCAAGATATTGTCATCAGGTGGTTCGCCTTCATTGCTAAGCCTAAATAAATAAACGAAAAAAGAAAAAGGAAAAATGAGAAAGAAAAAACAAAAAGAAATGTAAAATGAAATTTTTAGATTTAGTCAATGATTAAAATAATTTATTATTATTATATAAATTGATTTGTTTTAATTTTTAACAAAATCAAACTTTTAAATAATTTCTAGTCACTTATTTCATTGTTTACATGTAATTGGATGATATTTGTAACACACACCTACACACCAACCATTTTTGCCTGAACAATAATAGACCGATATCAATTCAATATCCACGAAAGAAATTAAATATCCTTATTTCACTACTTTAAGAAGGATACTAAAAAATCATTGGAACGCTATCAATACTGAATCTGTAATACTGAAAATTTCTTATCAGCTTGAGTTGGTTTTAATGATTTCAGCATGAGGAAGGGAGATACAAAGGAGAAGGGACAAGTTGAGGCTAGCCGGCGACAGTCCTCGATATCTGCTCGTTAAGTTTTTGCCTTCAGCCAAGGGCCTGATCAATTATCTTGAAGCTCTTCTACAAAACATGTTACAGTTTCTCAACTTCTCCTCCCCCTTATCTCCTAATGGCTTCTTATACATTCAACCGAGTAAATAATAATGAACAGCAAAGCACTAAGAATTTATTAACTACTTTATAAGAGAGAATATTGCCTTTTCCTTTTTTTATTAAATCTTTAATTTGTAGCTTACTTGGATTCAATTTTAGATATTCTTTCTATATTCTCTATTCTCTCATACTGTCTTGTATCTCATGGCAGCGATAAAAAGTAGTTACTGGTCTTACAGCCCGTTCAGTTAGATGGAAAAGTTCTAATCTCGCATGCGCTAAATTTTGAGGGAAATATTCCCGTCGGTTCCGCCATTTGCATTTCCATTCCAATGAACAACACGCTACTTTAAAAACTGATTATGTCTCGTTTAGGACCAGGTCAGGCAAGGGAGATAGTTTTATCAATACTTTCTAGGGGAGTATACTGTCACCGATTTGGCTCATTTTTTCTGGTGATTCTGCATCGAAAAATAGTCGACACATGTCCGAGCGTTCTGTCCAATGCGCCTTAGGAGCTAAGAAATAAAATAGGTCGAAAATGCTTGATTTTATGTATCAAGTTTAGAAAATGATATCGACATGATTTTGTCAATAATTCATTTTTTAGAGGGTAAATTTAAGAAAAAATACAATCGTTAAACAATAATTTGTATTTCGTAAAATAAATTCAAAAATATGGTTACTGTTTCCAGTAAACTAGCATTATTCATTTTTTTTTTTGCACCAAAAATAATAGCAGATTAAAAAACAGCACCCCAATTATTTCCTGCCTGGAAAAGACTAAAAATTTCTAAACAAAATATTTACGTCCCTAGTGCCATTTGATAAGCTTAGAAAAGAAATAAACTTATTTTTTTTATATATCTCGTGAAAATTGTCAAAATCCTCTCGAACATCTCGAATAAAAGTGATATTAAGGCGTCAGGGACACCGACAGTAGTTAACTTTCACACAGAAGCGGAAATTACAGAATCTGGCTCTCATTCTAAAGCAAAGCTCTATAAATCAATACAAAATATGCCTAATAAAGCCTTTCTAGTGGATACAGAAGCATGGGCGTATATGAGGGGGGGGCTGAGGGGGCTGCAGCCCCTCCCGAAATTTTGAATTGATGATAAAAACTTCTCGTAAAACCCTTAAAAATAAATTAAATAAGATCACTTAGTTCATAAAACATATATTATTTTACGTGTAAAAGCGTTTTAGTTGCCTAAAACTATTCCAAGCTCTAAATATTTAGTATTCCATGCCCTGGAAATGGTCTCAGCCCCCCCCCGAAATTGTTTTTATATACGCCCATGTACAGAAGGATCAAGAAGAAGTACACAAGATTGAGTAGAATACCCTGCCTAATATAGCCTATATAGAATAATATGCCGAATAAAACCTATCTAGTAAATACACAAGGACAAATAAAAGTCTTGACGAATAACAAGTCAAGAAAAAAAACTTTATTTAACAAAATAAAACAAAGTTTAGTTGCCCAACTACAATAGAATAATTTTTTTTTTTTTTTTTTTTTTTTTTGTTTAGGTGCATCTACTACTAAGGTCATTAGCACTACAATAGAATAATATACCTAATTAAGTCTATGGAGTAGATACAAATGGACCAAAAACAAGTCTTGTGGAATATTTTTTTTTTTTTCTAATTAAATACTTTTTATCAATATTTAGTATATAACCTTTGTTGAAAACTATTGATTGCTAATTGATGAATCGGTTTAGAACTAAGTAGTCTTTATGAATATTTAGTATATAACCTATGTTTGGATCTGTGTTTTTGGGGTGCTCTCCGCCTAGGCTTTGTATTTGTGTCGGCAGATACCTGGGGTATATTTACAGCTCTTGAGGATTAACTCTTAACAGGTAAATTTCCTGCGAACCTTACGGGCATTGAACCGCCATATTCGCTCATAGTATCTAACCGTTTTTAAGTTTATTTTTTGGATTTAGGACTTAATATACATATGTAGACTAAATCATAGCAAGAAGTAATCCTCCGTCGTCGGTTCATAACTATATAGACTCGCTAATGTTATCCAATCTTAGATACATCGTATTTAAAATCCACAGCAAAAACACGACATTTCATCAGAATCCCCTGCTGAATAAAACTTATATAGAATAATATGCAAAATAAAGCCTATCTAGTGGATAAAAATAGAGGAAAAAAGCCGTTCGTGGTGGTAGAAAATCTTAAAAGTATTTCGCTCAGAAATCTCCGAAATATTGTCACTAATTTTACGTATCCTGTTTTATAGCCAAATAGATTTATATTCTATAATCAATAAGAAAAACCTACTAACAATAAAAAACTATGGGTAACAGATGAAAATAGGGAATACCAAGAATAATTCTAAAGAACGAAATCAACACCAGTACTGTAATCTAGATATTCATACGGCATCTTCGAATTCTAACAAACAAAATATTGATTCTAATAATACGTATCCTGTTTTATTGACAAATACATTTGACTACTATAAGCAATTAAAAACACTAGGGAATATGCCAAAGAACTCGGAATAGGAGCCTCGACAGTTTCAAGAGATTTGAAGGAAATCGACAAATCCAAAACTGACATTTCATACGGTACAGCCTGATATATTTTTAACAATGAATTGCTTTTCTTATTTTAATTAATCTGTTTTATTGTCAAATACATTATCCTACTATAACCAATGAAAAAACAACAAGGAATGAAAACAAACAAGAAGAACCGTTCGAATAAACGAAATCAATTACTTCAAAGTTTAAGCACTTATTTCTCCGATTGACATAGCCTAATCAAAAATTGTTTCAGAATCTTTTTTGTAGAACATTTAGTAAGCTTTCGCATGGTAACCCTCCGTTTACCAATATTCCTAACCGTCTTCGAGATATCAGGGAATGTATACGAAGTTCCCAAAACATTTCATGTCTGTTAATAAAATATTTTATTCTAATCCTTCCTTAGCTCCAAACGTAACCGAAATTTTAACATGTTAGTGTTGATGAAATTCAAACAAACAGAAAATGTTTCAACTGAATCCCATAATTTTAAGTATCAAAATCAAAGACAAAAAGAACAGTTCGAATAAGCGAAATCAATTACTTTAAAGTTTAAGCACTTATTTCTCCGATTGACATCGCCTAATCAAAACTTTCATTAGAACCTTTTTTGTAGAGAATGTAGTAAGCTTTCCAATGGTATTCTTCCGTTTCCCAAGATTCTTAACCTTTTTCGAGATATTAAGGAAAGTATACAAAGTTACCAAAACTTTTTTATGTCTGTTAATAAAATATTTTATTCTAACCCTTCCTTAACTCCAAACGCAACCAAAATTTCAACATATTAGTTTTAATGAATGTAGAAGATGAAGTAAATGTTTCAACTGAATCCCATGATTCTAAGTACCCAAACCAAAAACGGCATTCAAAAATTATTTTTTCAGTTTTCTCGAAAACGGTTAAAGCTATCGCCTTGAAAATGGTTTCATTCGTTTTCCTAGCCCAAGAAGCCTATAAAACGAGTACTTACAAGCTTATGAACTCAAAAACGTAAGCGTTACGATTTTTTTTGCGCGAATTTCGCCCCAAACGCCATCTTCCAGTGGGCGGATTTTGCTGGTTAACGAACTTGACCTTTCAAATTAGACGACAGATTTTTGTACCAAATTTCATCAAAATCGGACCATCAGGGAAGCCAGAAATGAGCGAACAGACAAATATATATATATATATATATATATATATATATATATATATATATATATGCTATTTTTCAAGCTACTTCGCTGGGAATTAAATGTGTTGTTCATTCGGCATCTGTCTCCAGCGGTCTTGTTCCTCCTGTCATCGCAATATTTCGCCGGATTCCTCTCCGGCTTCTTCAGGCAATCATTCATCCTTGCTGGTTGGTAAGGGAATGAACAACACATATATATATATATATATATATACATATATATATATATATATATATATATATATATACATATATATATATATATATATACAAATTTGAACCACCGTTATTTTTGGTCTCTAGGGGTTCTGAAACGCGAAATTTTCTTGTCGGCACTTCCGGATTGTTTCATTGTATCAACCTTATAGTCGTGTCATAGCTTCTGAGTGAGACACAGCGTTCCTTAAAGCTCTCGTTTTTACTAGTGAAAAGTGGTGGTCAGTGGTCATATTTTCTTGTGAAAATTGGCACACTGATGGACAAAGTGTGAGTGCACACATCAGTGAAATATCCTTCACCCAGTCATCACCGTTTACCTACAATCTGTAAGTAAAGTTATCAATATTCACAGATTATTCAGCCCTCGCTGCTAGTAGACCTAGTGGTGGGGGGCTTGCCTGTGGTGACCCGCTCCTATCGCATATAGGAGCCCCTTCAGCGTGGAAAATACTTTATCCCGCCAACGCCATCCATTGACTAGTAGCTGCCAGCTAGCCTGCTTGGCTCAGAGCGTACGTACTCGACTCCTGGCCAACAGTCAGCGGTTCGAATCTCCAGTATACTGCTTCTTTTTTTTTTCTTTTTTTTTTTTTTTTTGCAAAAAATTAATCACAATGTCTACTACGTTGGACAGTGAACAACAACTGACATTCATAGAATCAACATCAACACATGATGGGGAAAATTTCACTTTAGGGAGACGAAAACGCCTTCGTAAGAGGACATCAACCAACTTATCGCCCAAAGCAAAACAACAAAGGAGTATAAAAACACCAGAAGAGAAAAATACCTCAAACACCAACAAAACACCTCCAACCGAAATAGTGAGTCAGAAGCCACCGAACATATATGTTCGAAAAATTAATAATTATAAATCCTTCTGCGCCCGACTTGGTCAAGCCGCCGGAGAAAAATCTTTCACCTGCAGAGCTCGTTTCAATGACATAGTCATTAGCTCTATTAATAGTGACGCCTACAGGGCAATTATTAAATGTCTTAATGAGATCGAAGCGGACTACCATTGTTACCACCTACCTGAAGAAAAGGCATACCGAGTAGTCATCCGTAACCTTCACCAATCCACACCTCCAGAAGATATCGTAGCAGAGCTTAGTGAGCTAGGTTACCATGCAAAAAGGGTAATAAATGTTCGTCACCCAAAGACTAAAGTGCAACTCCCGCTCTTCTTTGTGGACCTAGAGAAAACTGAGAAAAGCAAAGAAATTTATAAAGAAAAGTATTTACTCTACACCAAAATCTCTGTGGAGGAGCCTCGCCGTCGTAATCAGTTGCTCCAGTGCCATAAATGTCAGGAGTACAACCACACCAAGGGTTACTGTAATCACGCACCTAAGTGTGTGAAATGCGGCGAACAATATAAATCCGAAGATTGCCCAAAACCCATCAACGTACCAGCATCCTGCGCCAATTGCGGCGAGAACCACCCTGCGAACTACAAAGGATGTGAGGTCTACAAAGCGCTTCGGACTCTTCGAGCTCAAAGACAAAGAACAAGCAGTGCATCCCGTCAGAGCCAGGTTCCGGGAACTAGTGATAAAGAGGATCGACCCACACAGCAACTCCAGGCCTCTACATCATCCCTCACATCTAAACGTAGGCCAACCATCTCTTATGCCTCTCTTCTCTCCTCCAAGGAGAAGAAGGTGCAGCTAATGCCTCATCCTAATCCCACCCCACCACAAAAACCACCAACCACTTCCGCACGCAAAAATCTGTCACAATCCACGTCTTCAGCACCGCAACAAAATATTACAACAGAACACCCACCTAAATTTGCTAATGCTCCCCCAACCCCTAAAGCAGTTCCTCCCACTCCTACACCCCAAGACCCCTTTATTTTGTTTTCCACATTTTTAAACAAATTGGAAACGTTGTTAACCCCGCTTATCTCCCTCATGACCTCCTTAATATCCGATATCCTTCCAAAGCTCCTTAAATGATATCCCCCAACCCCACTCCCCTCTCCATAATCCTATGGAATGCTAACGGACTTACTACACGACGACTCGAGCTCCAACTCCTACTCACAGAAAAGAACATTGACATTGCACTAATTACAGAAACACACCTACTGACCACACAACACTTCTCAATCCCAGGATACGTGTGCTACAGAGCAGACCATCCGTCTGAGGCCAGGCATGGAGCAGCAGTAATGGTAAAAAATTCGTTGGCTCATTTTTAGCGCGGTTCCTCCCTCCCCCATAGGGAGGAACCCCGCTTATAAGGTTGATACAATGAAACAATCCGGAAGTGCCGACTAGAAAATTTTGCGTTTCAGAACCCCTAGAAACCGAAAATAACGGTGGTTCAAATTTGTATATATATATATATATGTATATATTTATTTATATATATATATATATATATATATATATATATATATATATATATATATATATTTGTCTGTTCGCTCTCTAAATAGAAGACGAATGGTCCGATTTTGATGAAATTTGGTACAAAAATCTTTCGTCCAATTTGAAAGGTCAAGTTCGTTAACCAGCAAAATCCGCCCACTGGAAGATGGCGTTTGGGGCGAAAGTCGCGCAGAAAAAATCGTAACGCTTACGTTTTTGAGTTCATAAGCTTGTAAGTACTCGTTTTATAGGCTTCTTGGGCTAGAAAAACGAATGAAACCATTTTCAAGGCGATAGCTTTAACCGTTGTCGAGAAAATTGGAAAAATAGTTTTTGAATACCGTTTTTGGTTTGGGTACTTAGAATAACGGGATTCAGTTGAAACATTATGTGCATGTTCTACTTTCATTAAAACTAATATGTTGAAAGTTATGTTACGTTTGGAGTTAAGGAAGGGTTAGAATAAAATATTTTATAAACAGATATGAAAAGTTTTGGAAACTTCGTATACTTTCATTAATATCTCGAACACGGTTGGGAAATCGTGGTAAGTGGATTGAAACTATTTGAAAGCTTACTAAATTCTCTACAAAAATGATTCTAAAACTATTTTTGATTAGGTTATGTCAATCGGAGAAATAAATGCTTAAAACTTCAAATACGTCTGTTTTGTTCTTATGAACGGGTTTTTGTCGTTCTTTTTGTAATTTTGTCTCTTTTCCTTGGTTTTTTATTGCTTTTTATTTCTTTAATTTCTTATGTTGTATTTGTAAGGAAAATGTATGTGTGTGTAAAACAGGATAGGTAAAATGAGACCAATTTTCTGTTGTCAGAAATAATGAAAAGTTTTGGGAACTTCATATAATTTCTTAATATCTCGAAAACGGTTGAAAATCTTGGGAAGCGAAAGGTTACCATTCGAAAGCTTACTAAATGGTCTACAAGAAAGGTTCTAAAGAAAGTTTTGAATAAGCGAAGTAATGTCAGCTTTGGATTTGTCGATTTCCTTCAAATGTCTTGAAACTGTCGAGGCTCCTACTCTGAGTTCTTTGGCATATTCCCTAGTGTTTTTAATTGCTTATAGTAGTCAAATGTATTTGTCAATAAAACAGGATACGTATAATTAGAATCAATATTTTGTTTGTTAGAATTCAAAGATGCCGTATGAATATCTAGATTACAGTACTGGTGTTGATTTCGTTCTTTAGAATTATTCTTGGTATTCCCTATTTTCATCTGTTACCCATAGTTTTTTATTGTTAGTAGGTTTTTCTTATTGATTATAGAATATAAATCTATTTGGCTATAAAACAGGATACGTAAAATTAGTGACAATATTTCGGAGATTTCTGAGCGAAATACTTTTAAGATTTTCTACCACCACGAACGGCTTTTTTCCTCTATTTTTATCCACTAGATAGGCTTTATTTTGCATATTATTCTATATAAGTTTTATTCAGCAGGGGATTCTGATGAAATGTCGTGTTTTTGCTGTGGATTTTAAATACGATGTATCTAAGATTGGATAACATTAGCGAGTCTACATAGTTAAGAACCGACGACGGAGGATTACTTCTTGCTATGATTTAGTCTACATATGTATATTAAGTCCTAAATCCAAAAAATAAACTTCACAACGGTTAGATACTATGAGCGTATATGGCGGTTCAATGCCCGTAGAACACAATGGGGCCGCAGGAAATTTACCTGCTAAGAGTTAATCCTCAAGAGCTGTAAATATACCCCAGGTATCTGCCGACACAAATACAAAGCCTAGGCGGAGAGCACCCCAAAAACACAGATCCAAAAATAGGTTATATACTAAATATTCATAAAGACTACTTAGTTGTAAACCGATTCATCAATTAGCAATCAATAATTTTCAACAAAGGTTATATACTAAATATTGATAAAAAGTATTTAATTAGAAAAAAATCAATATTCCACAAGACTTGTTTTTGGTCCATTTGTGTCTACTCCGTAGACTTAATTAGGTATATTATTCCATTGTAGTTGGGCAACTAAACTTTGTTTTATTTTGTTAAATAAAGTTTTTTTTTTTGACTTGTTATTCGTCAAGACTTTTATTTGTCCTTGTGTATTTACTAGATACGTTTTATTCGGCATATTATTCTATATAGGCTATATTAGGCAGGGTATTCTACTCAATCTTGTGTACTTCTTCTTGATCCTTCTGTACATGGGCGTATATAAAAACAATTTCGGGGGGGGGGGCCTGAGACCATTTCCAGGGTATGAAATACTAAATATTTAGAGCTTGGAATAGTTTTAGGCAACTAAAACGCTATTGCACGTAAAATAAAATATGTTTTATGAACTAAGTGATCTTATTTAATTTATTTTTAAGGGTTTTACGAGAAGTTTTTATCATCAATTCAAAATTTCGGGAGGGGCTGCAGCCCCCTCAGCCCCCCCCCCTCATATACGCCCATGCTTCTGTATCCTCTAGAAAGGCTTTATTAGGCATATTTTGTATTGATTTATAGAGCTTTGCTTTAGAATGAGAGCCAGATTCTGTAATTTCCGCTTCTGTGTAAAAGTTAGCTACTGTCGGTGTCCCTGACGCCTTAATATCACTTTTATTCGAGATGTTCGAGAGGATTTTGACAATTTTCACGAGATATATAAAAAAAATAAGTTTATTTCTTTTCTAAGCTTATCAAATGGCACTAGGGACATGAACGGAACCGCGCTAAGATGCTGCAGTTCCTGCGAGTCGGACTTTTATTTGAGTTCATAAGCTTGTAAGTACTCTTTTTATAGGCTTCTTGGGCTAGGAAAACGAATGGAACCATTTTCAAGGCGATAGCTTTAACCGTTTTTGAGAAAACTAATGTTCTACTTTCTAATGAAAGTTTTGATTAGGCGATGTCAATCGGAGAAATAAGTGCTTAAAACTTTAAAGTAAGTGATTTCGCTTATTCGAACTGTTCTTTTTGTCTTTGATTTTGATACTTAAAATTATGGGATTCAGTTGAAACATTTTCTGCATGTTTGAATTTCATCAACACTAATATGTTAAAATTATGGTTACGTTTGGAGCTAAGGAAGGATTAGAATAAAATATTTTATTAACAGACATGAAATGTTTTTGGAACTTCGTATACATTCCCTAATATCTCGAAGACGGTTAGGAATATTGGTAACCGGAGGGTTACCATGCGAAAGCTTACTAAATGTTCTACAAAAAAGATTCTGAAACAATTTTTGATTAGGCTATGCCAATCGGAGAAATAAGTGCTTAAACTTTGAAGTAATTGATTTCGTTTATTCGAACGGTTCTTTTTGTTTGTTTTTATTCCTTGTTATTTTTTAATTGATTAAAGTTGGATAATGTATTTGACAATAAAACAGATTAATTAAAATAAGAAAAACAATTCATTGTTAAAAATATATCAGGCTGTACCGTATGAAATGTCAGTTTTGGATTTGTCGATTTCCTTCAAATGTCTTGAAACTGTCGAGGCTCCAGGGTAAAAGGGTTTTACGAGAAGTTTTTATCATAATTCAAAATTTCGGGAGGGGCTGCAGCCCCCCCCCCTCATATACGCCCATGCTTCTGTATCCTCTAGGAAGGCTTTCTTAGGCATATTTTGTATTGATTTATAGAGCTTTGCTTTAGAATGAGAGCCAGATTCTGTAATTTCCGCATCTGTGTAAAAGTTAGCTACTGTCGGTGTCCGTGACGCCTTAATATCACTTTTATTCGAGATGTTCGAGAGGATTTTGACAATTTTCACGAGATATATATAAAAAAAATAAGTTTATTTCTTTTCTAAGCTTATCAAATGGCACTAGGGACATGAACGGAACCGCGCTAAGATGCTGCAGTTCCTGCGAGTCGGACTTTTCTCATTCCACTCTCTCAACAGATAGCATGCAGGTAAGCTCAATCTCCCTTTCCCTTTCTTCCAATGATATTATTGTTTCCGCTGCGTATTTTTCCCCGAACTTCACTATCTACCATCCTGAATTCCTTACTCTGTTCCAATCTTTCGGCCCTCGCTTCCTCATAGGGGCTGATTTCAATGCGAAACATCCCAGATGGGGAAGCCGTCTAACCAATCCTCGTGGCAGAATTCTGTACGACATCCTTCATTCCCAAAATTATGACACTATTTCCTCTGATTCTCCTACATACTGGCCAACCGATCCTTCTCGTACTCCTGACCTGGTTGACTTCTTCATCACTTCTGGCCTACGTGGAATATCATACTCGGTTCAGTCACTGCTTGAACTTTCATCCGACCACTCAGCCATCCTACTCGTCCTGAATACATTTCCTCTACCACGTTCCCGAATTCCCTCCCTTACCCCAGGGCCTATGAACTGGGAGTTATTTCGCTCTCAACTATCTCAATCCATAAACCTCAATATACCTCTGAAATCCTCATCTGACGTAGACGAGGCTGTCTCGATGTTCACGAAAGCGATACAAGACTGCGCCCTGAACTCCTGCAGACCAAGATCACGTCTTCCCTTTCGTCCGAAACCCCAGCTACCCGATCACATCCTCACTATCTTATCTGCTAAGCGCCAAGCAAGGGCTCGCTGGCAGAGTTCCCGTTATCCATCTGACCACGCTAACTTTAATAGACTTACCCGACTCCTAAAAAAAGCCTTATCCACATTCCGATCTGAATCATTCAACGACTACCTACAATCACTTACCACCGAAGATAATTCCCTTTGGCAAGCCACCCGCAAAATCCTTAATTTCCCTACTGTTCCCCAACCTCTCCAGCGCAGTGATGGAAGTTGGGCCAGAAGCGATGATGATAAAGCTGAACTATTCGCTTCTCACCTAGAATCCATCTTTTCTCCTCATCCCGAAACAAATTCTCCCCAGGATGTAGAAATATTCGATAACCTTAACTGCCCTCTTCCTCTATCCCTTCCTCCTAAAGCATTCCATCCTTCAGAAATCAAATATATCATCAAACATCTTCCCCGAAAATCTCCTGGTTGCGACCATTTAACAGCTCCAATCCTAAAAAACTTACCACAGAAAGCAATTATTTTCCTTACATATATATACAACGCAATCCTCAGAACTACCTATTTCCCCATCTCATGGAAACACTCTGTCATAATCCTTATACCTAAACCACACAAACCCCCCAAGAATCCATCTTCCTATCGTCCTATCAGTTTGCTCCCAATTATGTCCAAAATATTTGAAAAACTCCTCCTCAAAAGAATTCTGTCCACTATCCCTCCCAACTCCATACCAGATCATCAGTTTGGGTTCCGTGCTCAGCACTCAACCATTCAACAATGTTTCAGCGTTGTAGACACCATTTCCCATGCGCTGGAAAGTAAAAACTACTGCACGAGTGCCTTTCTCGACGTCGCCCAAGCGTTCGATCGTGTTTGGCACCCGGGGTTATTATACAAAGTACGGCGCATACTTCCCCACACATACTTCCTAATCCTACAGTCCTACCTATCAAGCCGTTCCTTCCAAGTAAGATCTGGTTCCACATTATCTAGTTCCCGTCCTATTTCCTCTGGTGTACCACAGGGAAGTATTCTCGGTCCTATCCTTTACCTTCTGTACACCGCTGACGTTCCTACCCACCCAAATACTCATTTAACGACATATGCTGATGATACAGCCATCTTTTCCTCCTCCCCTGATCCCGAAGCTGCTTCCCTTCACCTGCAGGAACATCTAGACTCTGTTGAGGATTGGTGCAACAGGTGGAAAATCCATGTGAATCCAGAGAAATGCAGCCAAATAACATTCACTCTCAATAAAAGGACTTGCCCACCAGTTCACATATCCAGTCAAGAACTTCCTGTATCCAACGAAGTGCGCTACCTGGGATTAATACTAGACAGCAGACTAACTTGGAACCCACACACCCGATTGAAAAGACAGGAACTGAACAGGAGATACGGACTACTTCGACGACTATTGGGACCTTCATCAAAACTCACAATACAGAACAAACTCACTATATACAAAACCATCATCAGACCTATTTGGACGTACGGACTGGAACTGTGGGGAACAACCAAAAGATCAAATATACAGAGAATACAGGCATTCCAATCCAAAGTCCTACGCAAAATAGTTAATGCCCCTTTTTACGTTTCCAATAAAACCCTTCATCATGACCTCAAAATCCCTTTCATCCATGAACTAGCTAAATCCCAATTCCTAACCTTTCACTCCAAACTATCTGCTCATCCCAATCCCAGAGCTCAATCCCTCTCCTCTCAATCCCACCCCGAAAACCCTCCTAGGAGGCTAAAGAGATCTTGGCCTCGTGATCAACTTCGCACTTAAAGGACAAATAAAAGCGTTTAACTAGGAAGTGTCAATTATGATTGGCTCCTTCCAAATTTCTATTTAAATTATATTTTATCATTTCATTTATTGTTTTTTTCCCCTATTATTATTCTTATTATTATTTTTTCCCCTTTTATTTATCTTTTTTTTTTCTTTTTTTTTCTTTTAATAATTTAAATATGTACTATTTTTTTTTTCTTTTCTGTAACCTCATTATGTGAAATAATAAAAATGTCTTTATCTATCACAATTAACCAATGTACTGTATTATTTGTGCAGATGTTAATAAACGCTTTATTATAAAAAAAAAAAAAAAAATCAACCTTATAAGCGGGGTTCCTCCCTATGGGGGAGGGAGGAACCGCGCTAAAACGGCATTCAAAAATTATTTTTTCAGTTTTCTCGAAAACGGTTAAAGCTATCGCCTTGAAAATGGTTTCATTCGTTTTCCTAGCCCAAGAAGCCTATAAAACGAGTACTTACAAGCTTATGAACTCAAAAACGTAAGCGTTACTATTTTTTTTGCGCGAATTTCGCCCCAAACGCCATCTTCCAGTGGGTGGATTTTGCTGGTTAACGAACTTGACCTTTCAAATTGGACGACAGATTTTTGTTCCAAATTTCATCAAAATCGGACCATCAGGGAAGCCAGAAATGAGCGAACAGACAAATATATATATATATATATATATATATATATATACATATATATATATATATATATATATATATATATATATATATATATATATATATACAAAATTGAACAACCGTTATTTTCGGTCTCTAGGGGTTCTGAAACGCGAAATTTTCTTGTCGGCACTTCCGGATTGTTTCATTGTATCAACCTTATAAGCGGGGTTCCTCCCTATGGGGGAGGGAGGAACCGCGCTAAAACGGCATTCAAAAATTATTTTTTCAGTTTTCTCGAAAACGGTTAAAGCTATCGCCTTGAAAATGGGTTCATTCGTTTTCCTAGCCCAAGAAGCCTATAAAACGAGTACTTACAAGCTTATGAACTCAAAAACGTAAGCGTTACGATTTTGTTTGCGCGAATTTCGCCCCAAACGCCATCTTCCAGTGGGCGGATTTTGCTGGTTAACGAACTTGACCTTTCAAATTGGACGACAGATTTTTGTACCAAATTTCATCAAAATCGGACCATCAGGGAAGCCAGAAATGAGCGAACAGACAAATATATATATATATATATATATATATATATATATATATATACAAATTTGAACCACCGTTATTTTCGGTCTCTAGGGGTTCTGAAACGCGAAATTTTCTTGTCGGCACTTCCGGATTGTTTCATTGTATCAACCTTATAAGCGGGGTTCCTCCCATGGGGGAGGGAGGAACCGCGCTAAAAATCCTACCATATTTCAAAGAAACTTGAACCAGTTCAAACCAAATTTGAGCAGTGGATAAAAGGTCCAATATTGAATTTATTATTAGCCAAAGCTCAGGCTAAAACCAATTTAAGCTCTAGACTGTTGAGATAGATGGTTTAGTTGGGGGAAAAAGGGAGTGACCTCCTTTACCTTCTGTATTCCCAGTGCAAGAAATTGGTGGTAGGAATTCTCTCTGTCACTACCTTATTTCTAGGAGGTTTAAAACCTTTTTAGTCTTAGCTTTGGCTAAGTATTGATAAATATTAGACACTATGTCCTTTATCTGACCTCTCAGTCTTCCCTAGTCTTAAAACAGATATAATCAGTTTTTATAATGATTCATGTATCGTATTGTTCCTTCAAGTGGGAGACACAAACACACATATAAATCAACTTTAAACGGGGGTCATTTCTCATATACAATAGTTAGGATCGGTGACCATTTAAAGAAATTTTCGGTAGATTCTTTCAGGATTGCAATCTCATTAGCTTCATTTTTTCGGAACGTGCTTCAAGTAGTTAGTAGAATCACTTCTAAATTATTATTAAAGTAATAATAATATTAAAAATAATAGTAAAAATATTTTTCTTTAAAATATCTCTTTAAAATAAATTTTACATTGAGTTGTAGGAGTTATACTTACAGAGTAAATGTGTCCGTGGAGGCGATTCCGCGGGTAGAGAAACCATTTGCGCCCCCCTCAGGGAAAAAATTGAAACTCTTCGTCTCCATTCTTACTCGCCCTTTCACCCCACTCCCCTCTCCATAAATTTTACTGAGCACCGTGCTCCAAAAGTTTTATATCACTCACCTGTTTTATTGCAAGTATAGATGAGTTAAAACTTTTCAACATGATGGAGCGATAGCATTATACGAAAAAACTATAATCAAATTGAATTGAAATAAAAATCAATAGGACGTTAATTTGAAAATATACATACGGGAATAACCCGAATTTAAGAAGAAGTACGAAAAAACCAAAAGTGTTGTTCATGTCTGTTAATAAGCTATTTTTTTTTAATACTTTCCTAACTCAAAAAGTAACCAAAATTTAAATATATTTGTTTAGATGAACTATGGAACGTAACCCTTGGCACTTGCCGCATTGCAACAAAATCACGTTCAGATAAAAACACAAGATAAGAACCTAAGTGTTTGCTTCCCGATATCATATTTGTTATAACCAGGATAATCAGTATTTTTTACATTAACAAAAAAAAAACAACAAATAATGCCTAACCTGGCCGTCAAAAATCTAGTTACAATTAAACATTCAGAGAAATGCCCACATCCACTGATCCGATTTCGCAGGTCAAAGTATATTTAAGCTGCTCTACTTGGCTCCATTGTTCTGTGATGCCATTCCCAAATATTTAAGCTGCTCTACTTGGCTCCATTGTTCTGTGTGACCATTCCCAAGTATTTAAGCTGCTCTACTTGGCTCCATTGTTCTGTGTTGCCATTCCCAAGTATTTAAGCTGCTCTATTTGGCTCCATTGTTCTGTGTTGCCATTCCCAAGTATTTAAGCTGCTCTATTTGGCTCCATTGTTCTGTGATGCCATTCCCAAGTATTTAAGCTGCTCTACTTGGCTCCATTGTTCTGTGTTGCCATTCCCAAGTATTTAAGCTGCTCTACTTGGCTCCATTGTTCTGTGATGCCATTCCCAAGTATTTAAGCTGCTCTACTTGGCTCCACTGTTCTGTGATGCCATTCCCAAATATTTAAGCTGCTCTACTTGGCTCCATTGTTCTGTGATGCCATTCCCAAGTATTTAAGCTGCTCTACTTGGCTCCATTGTTCTGTGTTGCCATTCCCAAGTATTTAAGCTGCTCTACTTGGCTCCATTGTTCTGTGTTGCCATTCCCAAGTCATGCCAACACACATCTAAATGGCCCATAATCCAACTGAGGAATAAAGAAATGTCCAAACGACCTTTCCTCTGCTGAGCAACAGAAAACATAAACAGCCGAAGAAGCTGGAGAGGCGTCCAGCGAAATATCACTCAGAGAACAACAACACGCTTCAAGAAGCGGATACCAACAAAAACCGATATATTTAATTAGTATTCAATGAAAACAGATATGGCCATTCCTGGGACATTTAAATGTTGAAACAAAGTGGGGGTTTCTGCTAAAGCCCTTCCAATAAGCATACGAATTTTCTGATCAATGACCTACACATTATATTCTTACTCAAGTTTTATAAACCGAGTTACTCCAGAAATAAAATGAGGCAGCATCCTGTTAATAGTCAAACACACATATATTAAAATTTGAAAATTAGGATATGCATTATTTATAGATGCAAATTATGTTTCAAACCCTTTTTAGCGCGGTTCCTCCCTCCCCCAAAGGGAGGAACCCCGCTTATAAGGTTGATACAATGAAACAATCCGGAAGTGCCGACTAGAAAATTTCGCGTTTCAGAACCCCTAGAGACCGAAAATAACGGTGGTTCACATTTGTATATATATATATATATATATATATATATATATATATATATATATATATATTTGTCTGTTCGCTCTGTAGCGCCCAGACGAATGGTCCGATTTTGATGAAATTTGGTACAAAAATCTTTCGTCTAATTTGAAAGGTCAAGTTCGTTAACCAGCAAAATCCGCCTACTGGAAGGTGGCGTTTGGGGCGAAATTCGCGCAAAAAAATCGTAACGCTTACGTTTTTGAGTTCATAAGCTTGTAAGCACTCGTTTTATATGCTTCCTGGGCTAGGAAAACGAATGAAACTCTTTTCAAGGCGATAGCTTTAACCGTTTTCGAGAAAATAGGAAAAATAGTTTTTAATACCATTTTTTGTTTGGGTACTTAGAATCATGGGATTCACTTGAAACATTTTCTGCACGTTCTACATTCATCAAAAATAATATGTTGAAATTTTGGTTACGTTTGGAGTTAAGGAAGGGTTAGAATAAAATATTTTATTAACAGACATAAAAAGTTTTAGTAACTTTGTTTACTTTCCTTAATATCTCGAAAAAGGTTGAGAATCTTGGTAAACGGAAGAATTCCATTAGAAAGTTTATTAAATGCTCTAAAAAAAAGGTTCTATTAAAAGTTTTGATTAGGCGATGTCAATCGGAGAAATAAGAACTTAAATCTTTAAAGTAATTGATTTCGCTTATTCGAACTGTTCTTTTTGTCTGTTTTTTATTCCTTGTTATTTTTTAATTGCTTATAGTTGGATAATGTATTTGAAAATAAAACAGGTTAAGAAAAATAAGAAAAATAATTTAATGTTAGAGATATGGATTTCCAAGATATAGCTTTTCAACTGCCTAGCGTCCTTCCTAGGGAGGGTTGTTTGTCTTTGATTTTGGTACTTAGAATAGGGATACAGTTGAAACATTTTCTGCATGTTCGAATTTCATCAACACTAATATATTGAAATTTTTGTCACGTTTAGAGTAAAGGAAGGGTTAGAATAAAATATTTTATTAACAGACAAAAAAAGTTTTGGTAACTTTGTATACTTTTGTTAGTATCTCGAAAACCGTTGACAATCTTGTGAAGCGGAAGATTACCATTCGAAAGCTTACTAAATGCTCTAAAAAAAAAGGTTCTGAAGAAAGTTTTAATTAGGCGATGTCAATCGGAGAAATAAGTGCTTAAAACTTTAAATTAATTGATTTATTACTGTTATTTTTTAATTGCTTATAGTTGGATAATGTATTTGACAATAAAACTGGTTAAGTAAAATAACAAAAACAATTTATTGTTAGAAATATAGATTTCCAAGATTCCAAGACCTTATAACTAGCGGGACCTAGTGTTAGCCGACCCTTCCAGGTAATATCGTATATCATGACCTTTCAAGACTTTACTACACACAGGAATGCCGTTAGTGACCTTAAGGGTTGACACGCCATTATAATAATTAATATAAAAAAAAAAAGACTAGTGGAACCAAAATAATAACTGCTTCTATTTTAATCTTTCCAAATTAGACTAGGGATATGAACGGAACCGCGCTAAGATGATGCAGTTCCTGTGAGACGGACTTTTTTTACTTTTCAGTGGCCTGTTTTAGACCGAATGTTAATAATTATTTTAAATTGAAAAACATATTAAATAAGTTATCATTATTTTTGAAGAAGTCGGAAAAGTAATTATTTGTCTTGATGAAAACTAATTAACATATTATGTTTTTTGGATAAATTATTGTCGATTTCAAATTCGAACAAACAGCTACATGTCCTGCCAATGACCCTCAAGGGTAGAGGCAGAATGTAACAGCTACATGTCCTGCCAATGACCCTCAAGGGTAGAGGCAGAATGTAACAGCTACATGTCCTGCCAATGACCCTCAAGGGTAGAGGCAGAATGTAACAGCTACTTGTCCTGCCAATGACCCTCAAGGGTAGAGGCAGAATGTAACAGCTACATGTCCTGCCAATGACCCTCAAGGGTAGAGGCAGAATGTAACAGCTACAGGTCCTGCCAATGACCCTCAAGGGTAGAGGCAGAATGTAACAGCTACATGTCCTGCCAATGACCCTCAAGGGTAGAGGCAGTATGTAACAGCTACATGTCCTGCCAATGACCCTCAAGGGTAGAGGCAGAATGTAACAGCTACATGTCCTGCCAATGACCCTCAAGGGTAGAGGCAGAATGTAACAGCTACATGTCCTGCCAATGACCCTCAAGGGTAGAGGCAGAATAATTTAAATAAATAAATAAATTCCAACAATGTAGAAAATAAAGCCTTCCAAGCTCATGAATGATAAAATTCATTAAAATGACTTGTAATTTTAAAAATGTACTGTAAAATACAGCGGGTACTTGTAGTCCCACTGCTAAAATTGCTTTTAGCGCGGTTACTCCCTATCTCCATAGGGAGAACCCGCTTATGATTATGAGGTTGACCTCACGACGCAATCCGGAAGTGCCGACTAGTAACTTTCACGTTTCAGACCCTATAGATCACGAAAATATAGGTGGCTAATGTATATATATATATATATATATATATATATATATATATATATATATATATATATATATATATATATATATGTATATATTTATATATATGCTTGTCTGTTCGCGCTCTAGCAAAAATGGTCTGATTTTAACGAAATTTAGTACAAAATTCTTTCGTCTAATTTGAAAGGTCAAGTTCGTTAACCAGCAGAATCCGCCCACTAGAAGATAGTGTTTGGGGCGAAATTCGCGCAAAACAAATCGTAACGCTTACGTTTTTGAGTTTATATGCTTGAAGGTACTTGTTTTATAGGTTTCTTAACATAAGAAAACGAATGAAACCATTTATAAGGCGATATCTGTAACCGTTCCTGAGAAAAGTGGAATCAATGTTTTTGTAAGTCATTATTTTTTTGTGAGTACTTAGAATCGCGGGAATCAATTGAAATATTTTCTACAACTTGGAAATTAATCCCAACTAAGATTTTTAAGTTTTGGTTATATTTAAGTTAAGGAAGTATGCGAAAAAAATTATTTTATTAATAGACATGAAAAGTTTTCGGATCTTCATACATTTTTCGTAAATATCTCGATAACGGTTGGGAAATCGTGCTGAGTGGAAGGTAACCATTCGAATGCTTACTAAATTCTCTACAAAAAAGGTTCTGAAGCAATATTCGATGGGGCAACGTCAATCAGAGATATAAGCGCTTAAAACATAAAAAGTGTTTGTTTTGTTGTTTTGAAAGGGTTTTTCTCTTTGTTTAGCTCAATTTTTAATT
>OX328132.1:658581-683581 GCA_946811695.1 Gonocerus acuteangulatus
AAGCTGTGCAACCAGGTGCTATGGTAAGCTGCCCACTTCCATCTAGAACCCGCTCTAGCGATTCTACTCCAGCACTCCCTCTGCATTGAAGATGGAGGCGAGTGGGCTTAGACATGCTATACCACCATAGCTCCTTGTGCTCGTCCCAAATCCATGTGGGTGAAGATCTAGGATTCACCAAAGTCCACGGGCACCATTCCTTCGACGTATTCTCCTGGCGAAACGATGAGACAATACAAGATGGTGTTTGTCCGTGAAAGAATTTGAACTCGGCAGGACAGATCCATGGTATCCCGGGACGACATCTGGCTATATCCTGCTCCTGAAGAATTGAGTAGGCCTTCTCGTTGTGGCTCTCCAAGAAGAACGCCCCCTCCGGCTGAGCTGCAACCATTCTTCCTGTTTTATTCTCCTTAAGAGGCAAGGAGAGAACCTGATAAAGCACCATCTCCTGATCCGGAGTTTTTAAAGGCAATTCCACTACAGCTATTACTCCATCATCGGTTGCAATTGCATGTACTTCAGAAATTTGGTAGTAAATTTGGTCATGATATCGGCTTCCCTCCGAGAGGAGTGTCAGTCCAGTTGGCAGAGCCTCTCTTACCTTCCCCAAAATCAGAGTTAACTCTTTAGGACCTAGCATCTCTCTACTCAACTTTCCACTCATCGATGCACCTACTCCATTAAGAACTCTGCGGAATCTAAATAGGAATTCCGTTACTCCAGTTTCTAGGCTTCTGAGGGACGAGGAAAGGTACAGGGAACTTTGGATGAGGTTAGTAACACGCGATATGTTCGTTTGAAGTTGCGCCTCTTTTTGGAAACCTTCCTTCAAAATTCTACGGACCACCCACAGCGACAACCCTGAAATAAGATATTCAGGAATCATTTTCAGGCAACTTAGCTCTCCTCCTAAGCGGGTATGGGGACCTACGAGAAAAAGTTAAAGTTTTCCCCTCTGGTGTCCAAGTAGCATCAGGTTTCCCCTTTGGCTGAGCTTGGCTCTCGCTATCTGAACCACTGGAACTTTCCCCGGAAGTCCCACCTGTCTCAATCCGTCCTTCGTTTCCCTCCCCTTGACTATCCGGGGCTATTTCCCTGTTTTCTTCCTCAGGAGAGGATCTAACGCCCAGAGGGCAGGCAGGGTCATTACATTCTGGCGATCTTCCCGCAGCAACCGGACAGTGTCTGTGAATCTCACTCTGCGTTTCAATTTCATCTTGGTCCTCACAAGAGTCGTCTTCTGAGCCATAACAACACCCTGGGTTAATTTCCCATTCCGGCTCCATGACCTCATCTTCCGACCCTTCCACTTCCCGGGTTGCCCCACCTGCCTTCGTCATAACCTTAGGGTGCGAATCCCCTCCTCCCCCCGGGGCCCGTTTTAGCCTATTTATATGAACTACATTCAGAGATCCAGTGGCCAGTCGGATCTCATAGTTCACTCGCGAAAGAACCCTTTCTACTTTGTGTGGGCCTGTCCAGGGACAGTGGAATTTTGGACAATTCCCAGGCTTTACGGCTGGACAATGGAGATAGACCCAATCCCCCACCTCTAGGCGTCGCTCCTTACGCCGGGCATTACAATAATGGGTCCTCATTGCCCAGGCCTTTTCGGCACGACTCAAGGCGTCCTTATAGGCTTCTTTCAGCCGATGCCCTAACTTTTCGACATGGTCCGCTGATTCCGATCCGTCATTGGTTAAACCTACCCAGCAATCAAACGGAGTTACCAATTCTCGCCCAAGCATGAGGTAGTTTGGGGAATATCCTGTCGACGAATGAGGTTTTGCTCGATATGCCATGAGAGCATATGGGACCCACTTATCCCAGTCACGACCGTCTCTTCGCACATATTGGGATATCGAATCGGTAAGAGTTCGATGTAACCTCTCTACCATTCCGTTACATTCCGGATGGTAGGCGGTTGTTTGTAATTTCCTAATCCCCAGAGCTCTACAAACTTGAGTAAACAGTCGAGAAACGAAATTTCTTCCCTGGTCTGTTAACAACCTCCTAGGGACCCCATGTCGAGTGATAATATTCTCGACGAGTGCTACGGCCGTTTCTTCAGCTGTTTGCCCCTTCAGTGGTATTCCCTCCGCATACCGTGTAAAATTGTCAATTACGGTCAAAAGGTAACGATGGCCCCTTTTGGAAGTCGGCAAAGGCCCAAATATGTCTAGCGATACCTGCTCGAAAGGCCCTGTGGCCATATAGGGAGCTTCCAGGGGGACCTTTTGAGATACAGGACTTTTTCTGCTAGCGCACGCGTGACACCGTTCCACAAAGGACTTAACGTCCGCCGCCATGCCCGGCCAATAATATGAGCTTTTGATTACCGCGAGAGTACGATCAGCCCCTGGGTGCCCAGCCCATGGTTTCGAGTGATTTTCTTCAACGATTGTTTTTCGTAGACCCTCAGGCACCATAAGCCTCCATTCCGACTCATCCGTTGCCCCATCGGCCCAATATAGCAGGCCATCGGCATCTGTTTGTACATGAACAGTGCCTCTCTTGATGGCTCTTTGACACCACATATCCTCCTTTTGAGCATCCTTCAATTTACCTCGGGTTATTTTCTGCCTATTTCCCGTGACTACAGCTATTGTACGGCTTAAAGCATCAGCGTTAGAATGTTTCTTCCCCGGGCGATGTTCGACTTCATAGTCGAACTCCTCTAACCGAAGGGCCCACCTGGTCAGCCGTGAAGACGGGTCTCGAAGGCTTAGCATCCACCTCAAGGCAGAGTGGTCAGTGACAAGCTTAAACCTTCGCCCTAGTAAATAACAACGGAACAGCTTTGTTGCCCAAAGCAGCTTTGTTGTTCAGTTATATATATATATATATATATATATATATATATATATATATATATATATATATATATAACTGAAATTCACGCTACATGATTTTTTATTAATAAACTTATTTTTTTTAATTAAAATTGAATTAGTTTTACTTTATTTTATACAATTCAATTGATATTATGAAATGCATACTACATATGGCGCCATCATTATTATTAACTAATTTGCTATTCAATTTATAAGGTATTCAAATTATTTGAATACTCTATTTGAGAGCATCTACATCCCCAGTCATTTGAATACTCTATTTGAGAGCATCTACATCCCCAGTCATTTGGATACTCTATTTGAGAGCATCTACATCCCCAGTCATTTGAATACTCTATTTGAGAGCATCTACATCCCCAGTCATTTGAATACTTTATTTGAGAGCATCTACATCCCCAGTCATTTGAATACTCTATTTGAGAGCATCTACATCCCCAGTCATTTGGATACTCTATTTGAGAGCATCTACATCCCCAGTCATTTGGATACTCTATTTGAGAGCATCTACATCCCCAGTCATTTGGATACTCTATTTGAGAGCATCTACATCCCCAGTCATTTGGATACTCTATTTGAGAGCATCTACATTCCCAGTCATTTGGACACTCTATTTGAGAGCATCTACATCCCCAGTCATTTGAATGCTCTATTTGAGAGCATCTACATCCCCAGTCATTTGAATGCTCTATTTGAGAGCATCTACATCCCCAGTCATTTGAATGCTCTATTTGAGAGCATCTACATCCCCAGTCATTTGAATGCTCTATTTGAGAGCATCTACATCCCCAGTCATTTGAATGCTCTATTTGAGAGCATCTACATCCCCAGTCATTTGAATGCTCTATTTGAGAGCATCTACATCCCCAGTCATTTGGATAATCTATTTGAGAGCATCTACATCCCCAGTCATTTGGATACTCTATTTGAGAGCGTCTACATCCCCAGTCATTTGGATACTCTATTTGAGAGCGTCTGCATCCCCAGACATTTGGATACTCTATTTGAGAGCATCTGCATCCCCAGTCATTTGGATACTCTATTTGAGAGCATCTGCATCCCCAGTCATTTGGATACTCTATTTGAGAGCATCTGCATCCCCAGTCATTTGGATACTCTATTTGAGAGCATCTGCATCCCCAGTCATTTGGATACTCTATTTGAGAGCATCTACATCCCCAGTCATTTGAATACTCTATTTGAGAGCATCTACATCCCCAGTCATTTGGATACTCTATTTGAGAGCATCTACATCCCCAGTCATTTGAATGCTCTATTTGAGAGCATCTACATCCCCAGTCATTTGAATGCTCTATTTGAGAGCATCTACATCCCCAGTCATTTGAATGCTCTATTTGAGAGCATCTACATCCCCAGTCATTTGAATGCTCTATTTGAGAGCATCTACATCCCCAGTCATTTGAATGCTCTATTTGAGAGCATCTACATCCCCAGTCATTTGAATGCTCTATTTGAGAGCATCTACATCCCCAGTCATTTGAATGCTCTATTTGAGAGCATCTACATCCCCAGTCATTTGGATACTCTATTTGAGAGCATCTACATCCCCAGTCATTTGGATACTCTATTTGAGAGCATCTACATCCCCAGTCATTTGGATACTCTATTTGAGAGCATCTACATTCCCAGTCATTTGGATACTCTATTTGAGAGCATCTACATCCCCAGTCATTTGAATACTCTATTTGAGAGCATCTACATCCCCAGTCATTTGAATGCTCTATTTGAGAGCATCTACATCCCCAGTCATTTGAATGCTCTATTTGAGAGCATCTACATCCCCAGTCATTTGAATGCTCTATTTGAGAGCATCTACATCCCCAGTCATTTGAATGCTCTATTTGAGAGCATCTACATCCCCAGTCATTTGGATACTCTATTTGAGAGCATCTACATCCCCAGTCATTTGAATACTCTATTTGAGAGCATCTACATCCCCAGTCATTTGAATGCTCTATTTGAGAGCATCTACATCCCCAGTCATTTGGATACTCTATTTGAGAGCATCTACATCCCCAGTCATTTGAATGCTCTATTTGAGAGCATCTACATCCCCAGTCATTTGAATGCTCTATTTGAGAGCATCTACATCCCCAGTCATTTGAATGCTCTATTTGAGAGCATCTACATCCCCAGTCATTTGAATACTCTATTTGAGAGCATCTACATCCCCAGTCATTTTATCTCTCCCTTGGATTGGTGCTCTATACTAAAATATATTTTTATTCTGTAAATTAATCCCTACTTATTAATAAATTCATCTAATGTAACTTAATATTTGTTAGAATGGTAGTATGGTGTGAGGTTAACTCCTAAGTGCTCCGATGCGAAGTTTCTCTTTGATTCTGAAAAGAAGTTGATTCCGAATAAAGTGCTCTAATGATTAAAAAAAAATAACTTAAATTAGAAAGAAACGTTTTTAAATTTTGATTTTGTTCTGAATTGTATGAAAAGGAAAGATAAATGGATCGGGAAATGGAAACGGTATGATTTCATAATTACCAATAAACAGACAAAACCGTTGTTTTATTTATATAGATATGTATGAAAAAAAGGAGTCGAAATGGACTATTTTTAAACCCAAAATGTGTGTAAAATAAATTACCTCACGTTTAAGCTTTGATTCCCTGCCATTGAAAGAGATAAATACACGAATCCTATCTTTCATTTGGAATATAATGCTCCATTATTTCATGAAGCCTTCTGGAGGAATTCAGTTACAATTAAAAGAGAAGATTCACGATTAGACGAAATTAATTGAAGGCCGAGCGCTGGCCGTGGATGGAATTGGTAATGGATCCACTAGTTCACTTATACCTCCTGTAATACGCAGGATTATTTTCGAATCATTCCAAATAATACATTTAGCTATTTCCTTTGTATCAAATGTAATTATGTCATTCCCCAGGGGAATGAGCATTCCTCAGAATATTATATAAAGATAATAATTAAAATGAATGTTTCAGATACATTCTTTCCTTCAATTCCTTCAAGAAATTATTTTATATTGAGATGAAGATAGTTAGCCGTAGAGGTGTTAACAAGTCAAGGAATGGTTGGGATTTGGCTGAAAGAAAAAAACCTCAGATTTTCGATCTTACGGACATTTCAGCATCTTTGGCAGCCTTCGTCAAATGTGAATGCGAGGGGATGGAGAAAGACCAGAAGAAAGCCAGGAATTAAGCGACCATGGTGAAAATTCGTAGCGTAAAATGGGGTGGTGAAATTGATACAAACCTCTACTGGAAGGAGATTTTCATTTATCTCATACAAAAGGGTCGTACTACAACCGAACAGAGCCTAAATATTTCTCTATTCGCTCTCAGAAAAATATAAACCAGTATTGGTTTGAACTAATGTCACCTCACACTACTAATGCGACCCCATTTTACTCAATATTTTTACCATGCTCAAAATGTATGGTGAATAATGGAGATTTCTTTTGGTTTACACTTCCGCTTTTACGTTGATCTATAGATGAATTATAGAAATTTCATGGATTTTCTATTTATCGTAAGATGAGTGAGTTGTGTAGAGATGTAGTTTCCTTTTTCCATTTCCGCCTCGAGGTGCGCCTACCAAATCTAGTACACAAATTTCATTTATTTTATATGTTTGCCTTCTCAGAGATCAGTTTGGCGTCATACTTAGATCTCATTCAAATCCAGTATTTAGCACTTTTACATTTACAACTTTTCCTCAATATATGTCCTTTATTACATTTTCTTTACCGTAAAAGTCTTGAAATTTAATACTTTCCGTAGGTAGTATGTAATATTACCTTGTAAATTTTTTTTACCATTTTTTTACGGGCTTAATTGCTTCAATAAACAATCCAAAATGATCTCAAAGAACATTTATGTGGCGGAACAGTTTTTAAATGTCCCAAAAAATTCGATTTTTCAACTGATCTCCCGATAAATTAAAACAATATTTGTTACCTTTGTTACAAGAAATTATGAATATATATATATATATATATATATATATATATATATATATATATGTATATATATATATATATATATATATATATATATATATATATATATATATATATATATATACAAAGGGGAAAAAATGAACATTTCAGTACATTAAACTTTAAAGTGTTTTTCCTGAAAACTATGTTTTTCAAATGGGGTGATAAGCTAGCGCCTTCTGTTTTCACCAGATCAACTGAAAATTTTAACTGCAACTTTCTAATGATATTTGGTAGTAAAGTACGTAGGAAGGTTTCGATTAATTTAATTATAACAATTTTATGACGGATTGTTTGATAGAAAATTAATAATTATTCACCATGTTCAAAAAATATATATATATATTTCATACTTCATTAGATTTTACCTTCTTCTTTAAAAACAATTTTAGTTTTTTATTCTAAATTAAAAATTGCCGCCTGCAGACTATCCGCCGTGTAAAAAGAGGGCTTCCGTATCTCAAAAACCTCCTTGAAAAATAATGAGTTATTCATTATTCATAAATTGAAGAAAACTACATTGATTTTGATCACACAAGGTAGTATTATCCCTTAAGTCTAATACGAAATTGCAAAACTCTTTTCTGTTATATTTTTTTTTCCCTAAACTAAACATACTTTAATGTGTACTGTACATTTAGGTACCCACTAAAGTCCGCGAAGACAACCGAGCAGCAAAGTGCGAAACCTACGCATTCCCGTCTGGATGTTAGGGACATTACTCTATTGGAAAATTATACTTTACTGCACAGAAAGAAGAGAGGTTGAGTGCATTAGGAGATTGGAAAAGGTTTTCCGGAGTCCATCTGGAGTCATAAAGCATCCAACAATCCAACCCCATGAAATAAACCGAACGTCCATCCAGGGGACAGTACATTCTCATATTTCATAACCATTCTATTTTGAACAAATATTACGGTAAGTAATTTTCGAGAAAAAATAATTATACGAGGTTGAGAAAAAAGCCGACTACCAGCGTCCGTAACCTTCCTATCCTTGGTTTTATTTGGAATCCTTGATACATAGCCAGTTAATATTTTATTTTCAACGGTGAAAAAGTTGTTTAGCTTCTCCGAATTTTACTTATAAAAAATTTAAATATCTAATAATAATCTTAATACCTAATTCAAAGACTCTCCAACCAAAGCAAGATTTTATGCGCTTAAATCGCAAAAAAAAAACGCACCAAACTGACATTAGCCAACTGAAAGTGGAAATTACCAATTACCTACGCAGATAAGCATTTGCTTGTCTGACGACGATAGTCTTATAGAAAATTGTCTGTATACCGGCATATCGGTTGGGTAGGCTCACGGTCATGATCTGAGCGTTAATCGAGGATCAAGTTGGGAGCCCTTGAGAACAGAACCCTCATTTTGTATCATATCACATTACCGGATGAATTCATATACAGAATGTAATTACCATTAACTAATATTATTTTAAAAAAATGATATCGGTGAAAGTGGTTTCAATCGATTCCACTCGTAAAAAAAATCAATGAAATTCTTGTGAACGAACTTAGCCTATTTAATGTAGTCAATGAATTTTATATCAAATTCCATCAAGATCGGATAATTTTAGAAGCTTATAGATCGAGAACAGACGTCACTGGGACATGTTAGACTATATTCCGATTCGTTCTCTTTTTCCGAATTTACACGAGGCACTTTGGTCCATTAGACAGATATTATACTGAGAGTACACCCACTCTCACTCCATCTTCCGCTCTCACTCACTCTCGCCAGCCACTCCCCACTTCTAGAAAGCTCTTCACACCCACTCTGTTGATTTTGCACACTGCTGCTACGTAATTACTTAAAGCATTGAACTAATGTAGTTCATACTTCGGTGAAAATGTCCACATTCAACAAAAGCCTGATAAAATATATCAGAATAATTTTACGATTTAATTAGTGATGTGTTGCTATTAGCAGATCTGTTATATTTTAGCAGTTAATCGCAATTAACGTTATATGGTTACTGTTAACGACAAGAAGTAACAGATATTCTTTTTATCAGTTTAGTAGACGCTGGCAAAACTCTTCGATCGAAATCGTAGCAGGTAGTAGTTAGCAGCAATATATATATATATATATATATATATAAAAGAGAGTTTTATTCTTTCTTGGAGTAAGAAGATATACGTCTTCATAGCATTGGAATACTCCTTGTATAAAGGAAATACTGTGATGCAGTGACAAGGTAAGGAAATTCCCGAATGTTTGTAGAAGTTACAAGTTGCATATTCAGTGGGCTTGAATGAGTACCTAGAAGTAATGAATGCCAGTGGACCTTCTGCATACAGGAAACCTTGGCTTTCATAAGTTCAAAGCAAGATTACTATGATGGGGCTCCCCTTTAGAGTCTCGCCTGGAGCCAGGAAAGCATTTCATCCATTGGCCCGTTGGAAAATATCACTGCTCCACGATTGATGGTAAGAACGGGTGAAAACAAATTCGTAACCCGGTGCTAAAATCCAAACCTCGATGTGCCGTACAAAATAAATACATAATTCAAACCAATTGTGCACGTGGAATCGTAAGAGGTTTTAAAAGCAGGCCTGGATAAAACATCAAATACTAATAGTTTTATCATTTAAAGGAGAATTGGTTCAACAATATTTCAAGACATAAAATTCCAATAATATTTTCATTAATTAATTAATTACAACATTCATTCATTTTCATTTTCTCTAAACAGTTACATTTTCAGTTTTAACGATACCTTTTATAACATTAGAATAAAGTTTAATAATTAATTGTTAATCAAATGAAACGCAGTCGAGTAAATAACATATATTTTGAGATTTTATATATTTTATACCCAGCTGAATTAATGATCAACAAATAAATAAAAGCTTCCAGGGAAAAATAAATGATTAGGAGAATTATATTTAACTTATAAAACTTCCATGCTCTCAATCTATATTTAGTCAATTTATTCCTCAATATCTCCATGATTTTTTAATTAATCCCTCCTTCATTATAAAGCAGCATAAATGTCGCCCAGGAAGCCTTCTTAATCCACACCAATATAACACATCCTCAGAAAGTCAACCTATTTTTTTTTATTGTGTTCCACTTAATGGCGATGCACACCTACATTTTTTATATATTATTACATTTCATTATTGTCTATATATTTACATTGAGCACATATTATTAAATTATATTATATTGCTTCATCGTCTATATATATATATATATATATATATATATATATATATATATATATATATATGATAACATTATATTAAATTACATTATTGTCTATATATTTACATCCTGTATATATTATTTCATTATGTTATATTACGTTATTATCCATAAATTTATATCATGAATATATAATAACATTATATTATATTACATTATTGTCTATATATTTATATCATGTTTATAATATTACATTGTATTATATTACGTTATTGTCTATATATTTACCACATGTATATATATTACTAAGACCTAATACAATTATTAGATATACTAACAATTATAAAATAACTGTTACACACATAAACAGTTATATTAATTAATACATATATACAATTCTACTATATCACATATAAATCCAATTATACAATTAATCAACTTTAAATTACAAAAAAAAAAATATACGTACGATTATAATCGTACGTATATTTTTTTTTTTTTTTTGTACCAAGCTGATGTATTTGGGAACCAAGTAACAGAAAAACAATCGGAATAGGCTCTTGAGAGCTCTATTTCCATTATATTACAGAATTCAGTTAACTGGCTAATTTAAATATAAAACTGGAAAATGCTTAAAACAATGTGTAGAACTATTGGTTGTATATGTCTTTTTCATCTGGTATATTTTTTCTCCTAACAGTTTGTATCATTTCTAAAACTAGCGTAATTGTGAATCGGCGTCGTTTTTACTGAGAAACGATTAACCGCGGATTAGAACAATTTTTAACAATAATTATTGTTAAAAATTGTTCTAATCCGCGGTTAATCGTTTCTCAGTAAAAACGACGCCGATTCACAATTACGCTAGTTTTAGAAATGATACAAACTGTTAGGAGAAAAAATATACCCAGATGAAAAAGACATATACAACCAATAGTTCTACACATTGTTTTAAGCATTTTCCAGTTTTATATTTAAATTAGCCAGTTAACTGAATTCTGTAATATAATGGAAATAGAGCTCTCAAGAGCCTATTCCGATTGTTTTTCTGTTACTTGGTTCCCAAATACATCAGCTTGGTTAGTTTCTAACGTTACACGGCTACTTTAGTTAAATGAACGGAATAATCGCGTCTCTTGTGCTTTTTTTAAAAAATAAATGATAATAAAATAGGTAATTTTTTATTTTTCTTAAATAATTGATAACTATTAAACCATGAGATTCTTAAGGATTTTAATATTTATCTGTTTGTAGGTTGATGTAAAAGGTATGATTAAGGGAGTGGTGGTGGTGGGTGGGAGTAGCCTGATTCCATTTACTCCCAAGGCAAAATCTAATAGAAACCAGAATACCCTGGAAAAATCTATTAGAATGAGATGAAACACTTCCTACCAAGGAATAATCCTTCGAGATTAGTCTTATAATAACTCTAATCCCTTCATAATTTTATTTAATCCTGCCAATTAGCCACGAATTAATTTCATTTCTGTTAGCCGAGTGAGGGATTCTCTTTATTCCAGAATGAATACAAATAAATTTTGGGGTTATTCTTTGATTAAATTTATTCCGCTGGGTGGGGCTTTCAGACCATTAAATATTTCCTATGTTTTAGTGCGTTTTCTCCCTCCCTCGAGAGAAGGAAACACGCTTATAAGATTGGCCTCATGATTCAATCCAGAAATGCGGATTAGAAAATAAATTTTACCTTTGAGAACACATAGATCACGGGAATAACGGTCGTTCAAATTTTTTCATATATAAAAATTATAATATATTTATTTGATTGTACAGTATTTCTCTAGCGAGCTAAAAAATGGACAGATTTCTTGTGGGGTCGTAAAGTTTACGTTTTTCCGTTACTAGGTTTCCATGTAAACATTTTGTAAGTAATGGGACGTGGAGAATTTTAAGAAATCATTTTCTAGGACAATAATTATATGGAATAGTTGGTCTATCCTAGTTCGGCTAGGAAAACATTAATACGATTTTTGTAAATGTCTGTATTAAGGGGTAATAGTACCTTGTTCTTTTTTTTACCAATTTTGTATGGGCTAAACTTCTTCCTTAACTAATCAAAAATTATATTCAAGAGTGTTTATGCAATTTTTTTTTAAATGGGCAGAAAATACGATTTTCCCAGTGAAGTCCCGATGCCGAGTGAACTTGATGCTGATTTGAAGATAATTTTTTGAGCGAACTTCGATTGGTCCCTTTTTAATACCTAAGTTTTTTTTTTTTTTAATCCATTTAAAAATTCAACCCCATTATTTTAAACTTTATTACAAGAATATATGGAAAAAAATGAACATTTCAGAAGATTAAACTTTAAAGTAGTTTTCTCAAAACCATATTTTTCAAATCGGGCGTTACTCTGGCGTCTTAAATTTTTGCCCAATAAACTTCACATTTTAACTGCAGCTTCCTAATAATATTTGCTAGTGAAATTCGTAGGATTTTTTCTATTTATTAAATACTTGTTCGCCATTTTCCAAAAAATTAATATTTCCTTCAAATCCTACGTACTTTACTAGATTTAACATTCTTCTTTCGGAATAATTTTAGTTTTTAGTGCTAGATTAAAAATTGCCCCTGCAGACTATCGCCCGTTAAAAAAGAGGGTTTCCGTTCCCTCGGGGGGTTTAACTTTTTTTTTTTTTATTCTTTAACTTCCCATATAAAACGTTTGATATAAATAATTAAAAATATTGTTTTATTTTTTATTTATAAATTCAAGAAAATTACTTTTCCGCTTAGGATACTGTCAGTTTCCTGTTGTGGCCCCTTAAACTTCCTTCTCTTTTTTTTTAATAATTTTAACGAAAGATCACACCCTAGCAATAACTAATTCTATCTTTACGAATGGCACTAGGGATAAGAATGGAAACGCGCTAAGATGATGAGTTCCTGCGAGTCGTTTTGAGTGTTACCTCCTTAATACCCTAAATGAGGGTGCATATGTTCATCGGACATCTTAGGATAGCCTTAGAATTCTCAACTCTACACCAAGCCTTCACCTGTCCTAGTTTAGGCTGGTTGGGACAGATCCTCTCAAAGGGCTACACCACTCCTAAAATACCGTCACCTACTTGGGTAACTAAAGCATTTTAGGACATCCTTAGTACCTTCCCCATTCTAGCCTTGCTCCCCTTGACTTTTGTGTAACACTTAGTTATAATTATTTATATAAAATAAAAGTAGGGTTCAAATAGGTCAGATAAAAGGTCAGAAATGTAATTTTTGAGGATAATCCTTATATTTCTCTTCAAATCTTCCAAAGTTTGAAAATAAAGATTTCCTTGCGGTGTTCTACAAAGATACACAATTTAATCTGTTGACGGGATGGTAAGAGAAAAGCGTTCGATTTTATGACGAACGTTGCACTAATACGAAGTCAAGGGATGGTTGGGATTCGGCTAGGATAAAAACGTCAGATCGTCTGGCAAAAATCTTTATTGGACGTTTCTACTGTACTTTGGCCGCCTTCTTCAGCTAAAATAAATATACACAATTAAAAGTGAGAATAATCAAAAGGTAAGACACATTTTAAACAATAGGATAATAAATTAAGAACTAATATTTTTTTTTTCATTTTTTTTTAAATGTACATCAGGTAGATAAGTAGTTATTATACAAAACGTGGCTGTCATTAGATATAACTGTTTATAAGGATTCAAAGTAAACCAAAATGTAGAGAAACATAAGCCAACAGCAAACAAAAAAACGAGCCTTATGAGCGCATAATTAACATCATTTCTATTTTATATTATGAGAAAAAAAAATATTCTTTTTACCTGAACTCACCACGGCCGTACGACCTATTGTGCTGCCCGTTGTTGTCTCTCTTCAGAGTACTACCTTCCAATAATCCAGATGTCTCCTTATCGATATTTCGCTTGGGTCGATATTTCGCTGGTATCATATGTGTCACCAAAGTACCTAAAGCGTATATGACCACCCATTCACAGTCACTATTGATAATTGCATGTTAAAATTCCGCGAGTAACTAGTAAATAACCAATGGGCGTTGTAAAAAAGTTAGATTCTAATGTAGGGTGTGTGAATAAAATGCCTATTAATTATCTTAAAGACAGATCCGTTTAATCTGTAATAGAGAATGTATGAAAATGGGAACGTCCGACTTTATCTTACAATTTCGAATATTTGGATTGTAAAAAAGGATTTGTATAGAATGAATGCAACGGAATTATTGTACGTTGTAAACTTAGCCGTTTGCTCTAAAATAGAGAATGTATAAAAAACGAAAGAGCCTGATTTAATTTTCATATTTTTCAATATAGGATTTCCTAAGTATATTCTGTAAATATAAAAACAGCTATTGTAGAAGTTGAATAAATATTATGCGAAGGAAGAATTCCCTAATTAGTTATTGAAATCTTCGGAATTTCTTCTCTGATCGAGGAGTATAAATCATCAGAATTTCTTCTCTGATCGAGGAGTATAAATCATCAGAATTTCTTCTCTGATCGAGGAGTATAAATCATCAGAATTTCTTCTCTGATCGAGGAGTATAAATCATCAGAATTTCTTCTCTGATCGAGGACTATAAATCATCAGAATTTCTTCTCTGATCGAGGAGTATAAATGTATTAAAGAACCTTTAAGAAAGTTTGCACAAGTGTAAGTGAGTTATTGCCCAATTAAAAGTTCTGAAAATTTCACAACTGAGCCTATGGTTGATGTTCAGTGAATATTTTTTTTTTTTTTAACGGCGCATCAACTATTTGGCTATTAGCGCCGGGCTATCTACAGGTTGCCACCCTTTTATAATGCCAACAGCACGTGGTCGGTCACCCATTCAGGTACTGACCACGCCCGACGTTGCTTAACTTCGGTGATCTACGGGAACCGGTGCATTCAACGTGGCTATGGCCGTTGGCTTCAGTGAATATTATAACAAGGAAGAATTAGATATTGAAAATCTCAGAATTTAGGTAAGAACGATGATTTTTTTTTTTTTTTTTTTTTTTTTTTTTTTACGGTGCACCGATATCTGAGGCATTAGCTACGAAGTACGATTATGAATAAAATTAAACGGTTTCGTTTTGAAAGTTACAAAAATATTATGTGTGAATATTTTATTATTCTTTAATATGTTATTTATATATAACTTCACTATATACTGATTAATCGTATAATTTTTTTTTAAATTTTCCTTGTTACATTTTTTTATTTATTATGTATTTATCTTAATTTTTTTGTTGCATAATATAACTATACGTACATTAAATCTTACAATTAGGTTTGTGGGGGTTACTCTTTCGTGCAAATTGAGAAAATCGTGCATGCATGTAATTCGAGTATATTGCATTTCTTTATTATATACTTATATATAATAAATGTATAAATAAATATATGTATATATATACATTTATATATATATATATATATATATATATATATATATATATATATATATATATAAATGTTGCCCTAAAGGAAGGGAGTTCATTGTGTTTTCTCCATGTTCCGTATTGACATATGTACATAGCGTGTAATTTTTTTTTTTTTTTTTTTTACGGCGCATTGACATCTAGCTCATTAGCGCCGACATCCAGGGTGCAGCGAGGAATTTTCTCAACGAGCCTTGAGATGAGAAAATTCCTGCCGCCGATGGGAATCGAACCCACTATCTCCCACAAACGAATCCAAGGCGCTAGCCACTAGACCACGGGGAGACCCCAGCATTTAATTGATTACATTTTAACATATTTGTTTTATGATTACATTCTAAATATAGAACATAAAGATAAATATATAAAAAAGAAAAAACCAAAAAAGAAACTAAATCTCCTCGATGAAAAGAATCGAAGTATTTTTTCAACGATATAGATTTCTCCGTGATTGCATTTTGATATTCAACAAATTTTTGTAAACCCCTGTTACATATTATTATGCATAATATAATGTTTGTTCAACAACAGGCCAATGTCCCATGTGTTTAGTTACTTATGTCTGTATTGTTTGTGTTCCTTCTGTCAGAAATGTGAAGTCATACAGTAAATGCTGGAATGTTTGTGTTTTATTGAAGTATGTATAAGAGTTTGTCTTGGTTTGGTCTAAATCTAAAATAATATGAATTGTATAGTTGTAATAAAATGGATGAAAACAATCAACAAGCCCATATTGTATTATCCAATCCAAGTTATCCCTTTTCAATGAATTTAATATTTTAGACTTTTTCTTAGGTTTTGGGTTTTATTTTTTAGTTCTAGTATTTGAGCTGATAGTTTTTATTGTTTTTGTATTTATGATATTTAGAATAAACGTTTAATTAAATAAAACTATCAAATGTTTACGAGGCAACGGATGGTATGAGCAATAACTAAAATTTACATTATTTTATGTAAGGAGATTATGATGAGTTGGATGTGGTAGATTGATTACGAGGATGTAAATTAGGCTTAGCCGAGTGTAATGGACGACAATTAGAGAGGGAGGTATGGAACCTCCCCAGAACCTCTCAAGTCTATTCAGAAAGAAGACAGTGAATTAACGAGATTTCTATTCTTCCCCGTGGAAATAATCTCCTTGAAACACTCTCAGTAATATATCGCCATATTTCCTAAAACAATCAAATCAAATCAAATAATTTATTTGTTTTTGAGAATGTATCCTATACAAAAAGAGTGTGTACTATTCATAAATATACATAGCATTTTATAATCTTTATAATAAAAAAACACTAAAATACAAATAAAACTTTACAAACAAAAATTAATTTACAAAAATATATACACATATATAAATAGACTTATGATATATATAAATATACATCAATATTTGTTTGTTTAAACATTAATTGGATTTATTCTTCTAACATAAATTTCCTGAGGTTAAGACTCCTGACGGTGTACTGGAGTAGAGCCCTGATGGTCGACATATCGGTGGTATTGAGAATCTGATAAAACTCTTCTGTTGATTTATTGATAAAGTTGGGAAGATAATATGTCTTGGGCAACAGCAATAGAAATGTTGAAGGGTTTCATTGGTCTCAAGGTTACAAATATTGCATGAACCTAAAACAAGTAAACCAACTAACAATAGCATTATTTTGATGTGAAATAACATGTGTTATCAATTGGTTCACAAGATTTGATGTTACACGGTTCCAACTCATAAATAAAAACTTAAGCCGAACAGGAATGCAATCGAGGGACACAATAGAACAATGGTTCCGCATTTTGTTACCATATTTTAACACAAACTCAGATACAATAGAACAATGGTTCCGCATTTTGTTACCATATTTTAACACAAACTCAGATACAATAGAACAATGGTTCCGCATTTTGTTACCATATTTTAACAAAAACTCAGATACAATTTGTTTTTGTATTTTCTGCAATTTAAAGACTCATATTAAAATTTCATATCCTATTAGAATTTTCCATAAAATGTCCCATTTTCGATCAGGAATTTCAGAGTTAGGTGGTTTGGAGGAAAACTCGAATGGATTACAAAACCGGCTGCATAATCAAAATAAACTTCACAAACCATAACTAACACACTCCAAGTCTTATTTCAAAGCCTAAGCTAATAAAAAACGAATGACACGTAACTTGGTGAGTGGTTGAATCGATTGTTAATTAATACGTAGTATTACTCTTACTTTATTTACGTCTATACACTATTTATATGTTTTGTAAGGCCCCGTTTTCCCTTTGGCCTTGTTAAGTGAATAAGGATGAGAGAAAAGGTTGGCTGTCCATCTCTAGAGATGTGAGAACCACGAATCCGCAAACGTTGCGTCTGGGATGTTGGCACTGCACGTGGCTGATTCGTAAGATTCCTGGAAGATCTAAGACCTGACAAGAGTTTCTAGTTCAATCACCTGCAAAAGCAGGAGTGGGGTACAGAGGGTTTAAAAAGAGCTGGCTTACCTCCGACCGGGGAGAGTTTGCATCCGTTCCTGAGACTTCGGCCCAGATGCTGTTCAGAGGTAGGCCAGTTCCAAATTCTCTATAATCTCCCCAAATGATCATATTTGATAACTCTACCTATCCGTCTCTCTCACTCAACCTTTTCTCTCATCGTAGCAATGGTTTATGATATTTATGTTTTGTATCCTCTGTGTAAATTATAGTTTTAAAAAGGAATTTCCGCTTCTCTAAAATATTTCCCCATTGTCTATATCTCTAAATCCCGTCCTTGCTGATCAGTCCCTTACAAATGGTGTCAGGTTTCCGGGTATTATTTAAATGTCCAGCTGCAAGCCGGCATTAGATAAGAACCCTGCTCTCGAGATAGGCCGGCGGCTGTACTGCTGACGCTGATAGGACAATTCCTCGAACTGATATCTCGGCGCTGGGTAGTTGTTCATTCAATGTCCTCACGTTTCCTGGTTTAAGGACCGCCAAATACGGATATTTGGTGGTTAGCCCTGTTAGAGAGTAAAGCAATCCCTATTCGTAAGCATAACGTGTTGGGGTTCATTGGAAACGTTGAAAATAGAGCTATACGATGGTGGTAACGGAACAGCAGTTTGCCGATCTGAAAACGGCATTGGATCAGGCGTTGGCTGCAAATGAGCAATTCAGGGAAGAATTCGAGAGGACAAGGCATGAGGGTAAGCAAGGAAAGAGGGATCTTTCTCTTCAGGGAATGGTCGGTCCATGGTCCGGTGACGATTCTGGGGCTCCAATCCAAGACTATCTCAATGGTTTGGAATTAGTGGCAACTAGCGGAAACTGGGAAGATCGTGATAAATCCCTTGTGTTAAGGATGAGACTGAAAGGGATGGCTGCGAAATTTTTGGCCAGCAGATCGGATCTCAAGGGGCCAAATGTAAAATATTCCACGATTCGAGATGCTCTTTTAGACCGCTTTAAGGCGACTATGCAACCTGAGCAGTTTCTCCTTCAGCTTAGTTCAATGAAACAAGAGCGTGGGGAGGATGTCAGAACTTTCGGAGATCGTTATCGGGAGATGGGTGAACGATCACTCTCAGGTGAGGGATCGGAGGAAGAAGTTATAGGGGTCAGTGAATCTCTATTAGAGATTTCCGTACCAGGGAAACTAGACCAGAAAGCTGTCATAATTGAGCCGTCAAGAGCACTTCCCAATGGGGTTGTAGGAGGGAGATGCATTAACACTCCTCGGGACGGCCGTTCGTGGATGCAGTTCGTCAATTTGACCGCTTCGGCTGTGACATTGCCACGGCTTCTAGTGGTAGGTCTGGTAGAGAGAGATTGGGCGGAAGACGGTGGATCTTGTTCGGAGAGGGAACGCGAGGATGGCTCTAAAACTCCTGTTGGTTTCGCCTCGATCGTTGGCGAGAAATTGGGCCATTTAAGTGGTGGGGAAAGGAGGGATATGGAGTCCTTGTTGTCCAGATATTCAGACATTTTTTGTGAACCGGGTCCCGAAGGTTGCTCCCTGCCTGTTCAGCACCATATTGAAACTGGAGATGCCAGACCTGTGGTGAAACGCCCGTATCGTGTGCCTTTCAGTGAACGGGAGGAAATGGAACGGCAGGTTCAGACGTTGCTTGAACGAGGCGTCATTACGCCGTCTAAAATTCCTTGGCAAGCACCTGTAATTCTAGTCAAGAAAACTTCCCCAACAGGTGACTTAAAGTATCGATTCTGCACAGATTTCCGTGGCCTCAATGCAGTTACTAAGGTCGATACTTACCCGCTTCCGTTGATACAGGAAACCTTAGAACAATTGGGGAGTAGCCAAATCTTTTCCACAATTGATCTTTCGAGTGGGTACCACCAAATACCGATAGCACCCCAGGATCAGGCAAAAACGGCCTTCACGACTGTAAACGGACACTATGAGTACAAAAAAATGGCTTTCGGCCTTGCGGGGGCACCTGCCACGTTCCAACGGGTCATGGACCAACTTCTTCGCCGACTGAAGGGCACCGGGTGTTTCGTTTACCTCGATGATGTGGTGGTTTATAGCTCATCACTGAGGGAACACATGCTCCGGTTAGAGGAGTTGTTCGACATATTCAGAGGCGCTAATCTAAAAGTGAACTTGAACAAGTGCGCTTTTGCGGCATCGGAAGTGACCTATCTGGGACACGTAGTTACAGCCGAGGGAGTGAAACCAGATCCTAGAAAATTAGAGGCGATCAAGTCTTTTCCAGCCCCCAGAAATGTGAAGGAGTTGCGAAGTTTTCTAGGGTTGGCAAGCTATTACCGTAAATTCATAAAAGGCTTTGCGGATCTTTCAAGACCGCTGACAGAATTAACTGGCTCACGAGTACGATTCCAGTGGGGCGACAAGCAACGGAAGGCTTTTGAATCGCTAAGAGAAATCCTAAGTTCGGACTCAGTCTTGTGCTATCCGAATTTCAGCGAGCCATTTATATTGTCCACCGACGCATCAGGGGTAGCTCTGGGTGCCATTCTGTCCCAGTACAGAGATGGCGGCGAGAGACCTGTTTGCTACGCTAGTAGGCAGTTGAAGGGTCCAGAACTCAACTACTCGGCAACAGAACGAGAACTGCTAGCGGTGGTTTGGGCAACAAAGCTGTTCCGTTGTTATTTACTAGGGCGAAGGTTTAAGCTTGTCACTGACCACTCTGCCTTGAGGTGGATGCTAAGCCTTCGAGACCCGTCTTCACGGCTGACCAGGTGGGCCCTTCGGTTAGAGGAGTTCGACTATGAAGTCGAACATCGCCCGGGGAAGAAACATTCTAACGCTGATGCTTTAAGCCGTACAATAGCTGTAGTCACGGGAAATAGGCAGAAAATAACCCGAGGTAAATTGAAGGATGCTCAAAAGGAGGATATGTGGTGTCAAAGAGCCATCAAGAGAGGCACTGTTCATGTACAAACAGATGCCGATGGCCTGCTATATTGGGCCGATGGGGCAACGGATGAGTCGGAATGGAGGCTTATGGTGCCTGAGGGTCTACGAAAAACAATCGTTGAAGAAAATCACTCGAAACCATGGGCTGGGCACCCAGGGGCTGATCGTACTCTCGCGGTAATCAAAAGCTCATATTATTGGCCGGGCATGGCGGCGGACGTTAAGTCCTTTGTGGAACGGTGTCACGCGTGCGCTAGCAGAAAAAGTCCTGTATCTCAAAAGGTCCCCCTGGAAGCTCCCTATATGGCCACAGGGCCTTTCGAGCAGGTATCGCAAGACATATTTGGGCCTTTGCCGACTTCCAAAAGGGGCCATCGTTACCTTTTGACCGTAATTGACAATTTTACACGGTATGCGGAGGGAATACCACTGAAGGGGCAAACAGCTGAAGAAACGGCCGTAGCACTCGTCGAGAATATTATCACTCGACATGGGGTCCCTAGGAGGTTGTTAACAGACCAGGGAAGAAATTTCGTTTCTCGACTGTTTACTCAAGTTTGTAGAGCTCTGGGGATTAGGAAATTACAAACTACCGCCTACCATCCGGAATGTAACGGAATGGTAGAGAGGTTACATCGAACTCTTACCGATTCGATATCCCAATATGTGCGAAGAGACGGTCGTGACTGGGATAAGTGGGTCCCATATGCTCTCATGGCATATCGAGCAATACCTCATTCGTCGACAGGATATTCCCCAAACTACCTCATGCTTGGGCGAGAATTGGTAACTCCGTTTGATTGCTGGGTAGGTCCAACCAATGACGGATCGGAATCAGCGGACCATGTCGAAAAGTTAGGGCATCGGCTGAAAGAAGCCTATAAGGACGCTTTGAGTCGTGCCGAAAAGGCCTGGGCAATGAGGACCCATTATTGTAATGCCCGGCGTAAGGAGCGACGCCTAGAGGTGGGGGATTGGGTCTATCTCCATTGTCCAGCCGTAAAGCCTGGAAATTGTCCAAAATTCCACTGTCCCTGGACAGGCCCACACAAAGTAGAAAGGGTTCTTTCGCGAGTGAACTATGAGATCCGACTGGCCACTGGATCTCTGAATGTAGTTCATATAAATAGGCTAAAACGGGCCCCGGGGGGAGGAGGGGATTCGCACCCTAAGGTTATGACGAAGGCAGGTGGGGCAACCCGGGAAGTGGAAGGGTCGGAAGATGAGGTCATGGAGCCGGAATGGGAAATTAACCCAGGGTGTTGTTATGGCTCAGAAGACGACTCTTGTGAGGACCAAGATGAAATTGAAACGCAGAATGAGATTCACAGACACTGTCCGGTTGCTGCGGGAAGATCGCCAGAATGTAATGACCCTGCCTGCCCTCTGGGCGTTAGATCCTCTCCTGAGGAAGAAAACAGGGAAATAACCCAGGATAGTCAAGGGGAGGGAAACGAAGGACGGATTGAGACAGGTGGGACTTCCGGGGAAAGTTCCAGTGGTTCAGATAGCGAGAGCCAAGCTCAGCCAAAGGGGAAACCTGATGCTACTTGGACACCAAAGGGGAAAACTTTAATTTTTTCCCGTAGGTCCCCATACCCGCTTAGGAGGAGAGCTGAGTTGCCTGAAAATGATTCCTGAATATCTTATTTCAGGGTTGTCGCTGTGGGTGGTCCTAGGAGTATGGCCCTTGGCGTGGGCAAGTCTGGTTTTTCTAAGACGAGGTGACGTAGTTGTGACGGGAGACAAATGGCGTCTACTGGTTCACTTGAATGTATCACACCTAGAAGGTATAATGGAAACTCTGCGAGGGGAGATTTGGAAGGTCCAATTAGACCTATCTCATGCCTCGGTTAAATATCCAGAGCTTGATGGACTTCAGCCTGTTGTCGAGGGCATACTTAGTCTATTCAGGGAGGCAGAAGAGGAACTTGATATGCTCTGGTCCATGCTACCTAGTCCCCGAGAACGTCGAGGATTGGTCAATGCGGGGGGGGATAGTATTAAAATACCTATTTGGGACCCCAGACCCGGAGGAGTTACAAGGCATTCAAGAAAATTTCGACAAACTAAGTAAGCAGTACGGAGACACCATACATGCGGTCTCTGAACAACTAACGCTCAGTCGCGAGTTTGCAAGGAAAGCCGAAGAGGACACAAAAAGGGTTACCCGCTTGTCTGGGGTGGTCCGTAGAATTTTGAAGGAAGGTTTTCAAAAAGAGGCGCAACTTCAAACGAACATATCGCGTGTTACTAACCTCATCCAAAGTTCCCTGTACCTTTCCTCGTCCCTCAGAAGCCTAGAAACTGGAGTAACGGAATTCCTATTTAGATTCCGCAGAGTTCTTAATGGAGTAGGTGCATCGATGAGTAGAAAGTTGAGTAGAGAGATGCTAGGTCCTAAAGAGTTAACTCTGATTTTGGGGAAGGTAAGAGAGGCTCTGCCAACTAGACTGACACTCCTCTCGGAGGGAAGCCGATATCATGACCAAATTTACTACCAAATTTCTGAAGTACATGCAATTGCAACCGATGATGGAGTAATAGCTGTAGTGGAATTGCCTTTAAAAACTCCGGATCAGGAGATGGTGCTTTATCAGGTTCTCTCCTTGCCTCTTAAGGAGAATAAAACAGGAAAAATGGTTGCAGCTCAGCCGGAGGGGGCGTTCTTCTTGGAGAGCCACAACGAGAAGGCCTACTCAATTCTTCAGGAGCAGGATATAGCCAGATGTCGTCCCGGGATACCATGGATCTGTCCTGCCGAGTTCAAATTCTTTCACGGACAAACACCATCTTGTATTGTCTCATCGTTTCGCCAGGAGAATACGTCGAAGGAATGGTGCCCGTGGACTTTGGTGAATCCTAGATCTTCACCCACATGGATTTGGGACGAGCACAAGGAGCTATGGTGGTATAGCATGTCTAAGCCCACTCGCCTCCATCTTCAATGCAGAGGGAGTGCTGGAGTAGAATCGCTAGAGCGGGTTCTAGATGGAAGTGGGCAGCTTACCATAGCACCTGGTTGCACAGCTTGGACACCTGATTATCGCCTTTTGCCGATAGCCGACGTTGGGGAATCCTCTCAGGTGGTGCAGTTGCAATGGGTCAACGTTACGATCAAACCACCCTTGGACCTGCCAGTAAAAGAGGAATATGATCCCGCAGTATGGGAGGATACTTTGAAGGAGCTCAAGGAGCTCGAAGAAGCGTCCAATAACTCTTCGGCTGAATGGGGAACATGGAGCGATGTGGAACGGATCCTTGCGGCCCAAAAGAAGGGGAAGGAAGGGGAACTTCTATGGATAGCAGGCGGGTCGGTTGCTCTAATAGCACTTCTTGGGTTTACCACTGGCCTGCTAATTACAAAACTCAGATCCCGGCGTGGTGCGAATCAAAACTCGCAGCCAACGGAAGGAAGTAGGGCAGCAGGATTCGTAATACATCGACCGGCAGCTGAAAGTGTCGTATCTGTAATAACGGAGCGGATATAGACCGCTCGAAAGTGTAGTAGCCGTTCAGTGATTGTGACGACAGTGTTCGGTATAGTTATAAAATAATGGTAACATAAGGATTTTTACCTCCTAAGGGAGAGGTTTTGTCTTGTAAAGATGCCAATAATGTTTATTTTATTTTAATTTTTACAGCGCATCACCTGTATTGTTATTAGCACTAATATTGTTTATTATTATTATTATTATTATTAGTAACATAAGGATGGGTAGTGTTAAAGGTAAAGTAATGTTCCAAGGGAAACATGACTTTGAAAAATCGGGGGGTGATGTAAGGCCCCGTTTTCCCTTTGGCCTTGTTAAGTGAATAAGGATGAGAGAAAAGGTTGGCTGTCCATCTCTAGAGATGTGAGAACCACGAATCCGCAAACGTTGCGTCTGGGATGTTGGCACTGCACGTGGCTGATTCGTAAGATTCCTGGAAGATCTAAGACCTGACAAGAGTTTCTAGTTCAATCACCTGCAAAAGCAGGAGTGGGGTACAGAGGGTTTAAAAAGAGCTGGCTTACCTCCGACCGGGGAGAGTTTGCATCCGTTCCTGAGACTTCGGCCCAGATGCTGTTCAGAGGTAGGCCAGTTCCAAATTCTCTATAATCTCCCCAAATGATCATATTTGATAACTCTACCTATCCGTCTCTCTCACTCAACCTTTTCTCTCATCGTAGCAATGGTTTATGATATTTATGTTTT